>OZ005648.1:134380534-134650534 GCA_963930645.1 Salticus scenicus
GTAATTAAGGCACAGTAATTGAGACATTTTAAAACTAATTATTTACTAATTTAAAAATTTCAGTCACTTTAAAATAAGTGCAAAGTTTCACAACCAATAAAATAATAATAATAAAAAAAAATACTTACTTTCAATCACTTTATGATAAGTGCAACATTTAAAAATTATTTTTTTATTATGCAGTATTGTCTAAAACAGATATTTCATTAAAAATAAAATAGAATAAAACGGGCCTTGCAGGTCTCCTAAAATTTTACGCTAATTTTATTGTAGTGTCATAAAAAATTTTAAAAGTATACTTTTTAGCATAAGTTTTAACATTAAAACATTCAAAAATATTCAAAGTAATTTATTATTGACTGTACTGGTGATAATATAATAAAATGAAGGTAAATTTTTAGGAACGCTGCGAGATCTGTAAATGTTCTCGTTAATTGAGGGCACTCTCAGCATAACAGTATACCATTACTTCCATTAAAAAAAATGGAGATAGAAGGTAAAATGTTATCATTTGTCTATGTAATCACCAATTTTTTATGCATTTAAAACTACATTTCTGTCATTTATAGATATAAGAGTTTGCGTTGTAGCCGTTTCCGACCCATGCCGTACGTTTGTGCGGGTTAAACATCCACCACATCCACTTACGGTTTTGCAACTGGAACAATTGTATGTAATAAAATAAGGAAATGTACAATCGAGCTAATTAGCAGAAAGCGTAAAGTACAATTTTCAATCAACAAATGTCTGTTATAGTCCATATTTTTCTTTCAGTTTGCAAAAACAGAATAATGTAATGTATTAAGGTAAAACTGTTTCGGTTCGGAAAAGGTTAGAGCATCTTCTTTGTCAAAATTTAGATTTAAATATTTTGAAAGGTATTTGTATACATTTGCCTTTACTGAACTCTGAATAGCCTTTGAATGATATTTTAGTATTTTTCCTCGGTTACTGTTTTGTTTGTCTGTTTAATTTTTAACTCTTGCCATGCACTACAATCGTATACTTATATATATTATTATTATATTGTCATTTCCCAGATTTTTTTCTCCTCCACCCCTCCTTTTTTTCCCTTTCAGAAACCTCTACGCATTTTTTTTCTTTAGCCATATGAAATTTGGGAAATTAATTTATTAAGGCAAGTAATAAATTAAATATTTACTAACATTTTCTTCTCTACTCTGATCATAAATAGATTTTTTTTTCTCAACGATTTGTAACATAATATCTATGCAAAGTGTATAGATTTATATACTAATAGAATATTCTTTAAAAAATTATCTCAATGAATATTTAAATAATTTACATGTAACAGTTTCAGAACTTGAAGTTTGATTTTCAAATCAGACTTAAAAAAATGTCAAAAACTGCATGTGATAGTTGTTTATTACTCAAAGAAAATATAATGAAAGGACATAGTTAAAAAAAAAAAATGTATAATTTAAGAGTGGGAGTTAATTCTTTTTTTAAAGAAGTAGCCACTATTTATATTTCTGAAGAAATTAGGCAAAATTACATAAACACACGCATATATAGATATAATAAACTGTATGTCCAAACATGATTTATTTATTTTATTTTATTTATTTATTTATTTATTTTTAACAAAATCAAAGAAATTTCAAATTATGCAAAGAAAAATCGAACAACACATTTATATAAACATCAAGTGTATATACATTTATATATAAATTTGAAAACATGTTTTCCATGCTTAAAAAATAAATAAATAAATAAATAAATAAATAAAAATCTTTTGTCATTTTTAGTTATAAAAAAATCTCTATTTTAGACTGTATTTTCTCGCAAACTCATTTAGGAAGATGTTGTCTTATCTTGGTCGCAAAAGTTTTTTGGAAACAAAAGATGGACCTTCAAACAGGGTTCCACACCTGCACACAGAGCTAAAGGTACTCAAGATTGGTGCATGACAAATTTTCCTGTCTTCATTGGAGCTCAAGAATGGCTACCGTAATCCCCAGATTTGAACCCAATGGATTATTGTGTTTGGCCCATCGTGGAGACAAGGGTGTGTGCTAAACCTCATAAAACCTTGGCATCCCTAAAGGAATTCGTATACAAGGAATGGGCTAAAATATCAGTAAGTGAGTCGCGGCCCATAGCCGAAAATTTTGTGACACGTTTAAAGTTCTATATTACGGCTATAGGTAGCCACTTTGAAAATTTGTAAATATAATAGACAAAATAATGTATTCATATTTATTGAAGTTTGGTCGTAATATTTTCATTAGCATTAAAGTTATAATGTATCATGTGTGTCCAAGTTATTTCTTGTCACCCTGTAATAATTAAATTAAATTATATTATTTTAAAATTAATAACGAACTGTTAGTTTTAATATAATGCAATAAAAATCTAAAGTGTACCGAAATTTAATCTTTTTACAGTTAATAAGCATGATAGTAAGTAACCACTGAAAATTACATGAAAAATAAATTTATAAATGCTTGTGTTAAAAAAAAAAAAGAAAAGAAAAGAAAAGAAAGAAAGAAAAGAAAACATCCATTGGAATATAAATTAAATTTAAAACTTCTAAAATTGACGGATTGAGTGGAAAACAACAGGAATCATTTTAACGCAACATAAAAATTATTTATAATTGTTATTTTTGAAAAACAGAAGAATGAATCCTAATATAATTAGATATCTTAAACTATAAATAACATTAAGCTATTTTATGTCATATAAAAAATAAAAATAATATAATTTTTTGTAAAATAGATGTTACATTCACAGAATATGGAGTTTTAGTGTATTTTTGTAGTATAAAAAAAATAAGGAGTTAAGTATGGCTTTTAATGGACTCTTAATAAAATATTGCTTTTTTATAACAATTTTCGTATTATTGAATCTAAACAAAAAACAAAAAAAAAAACTGCAAACAATTATTGAAGTTTACTAAAAAAAAAAAAAGAGATTTGTAATAAATAAAAAAAAAAAAAAAAAAAAAAAAAAAAATTAAAATTCTACGATCCGTTTAATATTACGTAAATAAAATTTCATGCGATTACTTCTTTAAGATGTTTAGTGTTTTGAGAGTAAAGGCGTTTTAAAGCACTACACTGTAAAAAAAGAAAAAAAAAAAAAAAAAAAAAGGAAGCTTTTACAGCAAAATGTACTGGCACCCATATTGCCAGCACATTCTGCTGTTAAATAAGGCAATTTACAGTGGAAACATCTGTCAAAAAAGACTCTTTTACGGCTGTTTCTGCTGTAAATTACTTCTTGTTTACTTTCCCCCCTCCATGCACCCATATTGCCAGCATATTATGCTGTAAATCTACCGTTTTCTTTTTTCTCTTTTCTTTTTCTTTTTCTCTCTCTTTTTTTTTTTTTTTTTTTACAGTGTAGGATCCAAGGTCAGAGGAAAAAATGCCTGGCTGCCTTTCTAAGGAATCCTAGTCGTATTTAACAAAGTTTGATGGAAAATCATAGAAAGCTCTGAATGGTTAGGCCAACGAGCGCTACCTCGTTTAAACCCGGCACCTCACGTCTAACAGCTTTGAACGCTTAACCGCTCAGCTACTGGTGGGCCTATCTCTTCAAGGAGATTGAATTTCGGAAGAAAATTACTTGTGATGTAATAGAATATATAAGTTATCATTTTGCGAAGGGGATCAAGTGATATAATAATGGAAGATATTTTAGCAAATTTATTAACTGCTAGAAAATATTACTTTTCATGCTATCAAATTACATGAAAACATAACAAATTCAGTGTGAAATGAAATTCTTTTAAGTGTGCTTTTGTAATATTTAAGCTACAATAATAAAATAATTTATTATTAACACGTAGCAAGCACCGATATTAAATTAATATATATATATATGTGTATATATATATATATATTGCTTATTGGACATCTTTCTTATGAAGAAAAAGATGAATTACAAACAAATTAAAAACTCCGATAAAAAATATTTATTGATTTTTTTTTTAAAGACACTGATGAAAATATCTGAAAGATTTTAATTAGTTGCAAAGATATAAAAGAAATTGTTAAACGATGGAAAAGTAATTTAAAGTATTTCATCTAAAAGGCTGTTACGTATTTTTAATTTTCTTTTTCAGAGAAGAATGTGTTTTCTCATCATGCATATTCAATTGGAAAATTATTTAGTAATATAATTTTAGGTAATTACTTATTTTTTTACATTAATTTTACAATAAAATAATTCAACCACATTTTAAACGTATCCTGAATTATAAAAATACAATGAATTTTTTAGCGGAAGTTCAGATAGATTTTTAATTAAAAGTACATCGACGTAAGTTTCAGGGAAAAAAATAATAATGATAAGATTTATCCTTTTTTTTTGTGTGTGTGTGCGTGTTAAGTCCAAGTGTTCTGTTTCGTTTAATGCGTTGCATAGAAAAAAAAAAAAAAAAAAAAAAAAAAAAAACATCAAAATTATTGCTTTTGGAAGATTCTATACATTATCAAAATTATTATAAGTAATAATTTATATTATTGATTAAATTACACTGTAAAAAAAAAAAAAAAATAACTCTGCTTTATTACAGAAAATTCCTATAAACAAAGTTGCCAGATAATATCAGTATACTACAAAAAAATTACGTTGGCAGAAATTTCCATCTGCAGAATAACTCGGAAAATATTTTTACACAACAGATGTTTTGCGTAGAAAATATCTGTTGTGTAAAAATTTTCCGTTTCCATAAAAAAAAAAAAAAAAAAAAAAAAAAAAAAAAAAAACTCGCAAAAAATAAAGTTTACCGGCAGTATCGAATGAAGGTCCGCAGCACAATAGGATATGACATAACCTCGCAGTCGTGGAACCATATTTTGTGCTATTACTGAGTACTTCCCAATTTTGCATGACAATAAGTTTTAAAGTATGCAAAACAGGGAAAATATATGTACCTACAACATATGTGTGTCAATTATTACATATTTTATCTGTTTACAGAAAAAAATAAAATGTGTCTTTTGACAGATGGAGGTGTAATTGTACAGAAATTTTCTGTAATATTATGACATACAAATTTTCTATTGGAAAGCTATAGATATTTTTAACAAAATTTTTTTAACAGTGTACCTATTTGTATTAATTTATTATCTGTAATAATTTTCATTATTTTGTAATGTTATTTTTGCAGAAAACGTATTGTGAGAAAAATATTAATTAAGTACAGTTAAAATTAGGCTTAAACTTATTAAATATAATTATTAAATATTAACTATCCTTAAAAGTGAATATTTTAGATATTTTAATTACTCTTTTTCTTTCTTTCTTTCTTTCTTTTTTTTTTTCTTTTTCTTCATAGACAAAGTTTACCTCAAATGTGTTCAATAAAGCAGGTATTTTTAGTTTTCTACTTTAATTGAAAGAAAATTAATAAAGGAGTAAATATTTTCGTTGTAGTTGCAGTCAAGAAATGATTTTTGAAGAAAAGGGTACGCATGAAATCAAGCAATTAACTCATTATTTTTAAAATCACATAAAATATTAAAATGCTAAGGAATTTTTCAGCTTTTGATTGAAAAAAGGGGGAAAAATACATTTTAGACAGAAAACTTGTTACTTTCTAAAAATACATTGTGTTTTATATTAAATTTTTTGTTAAAAATTAAGGAAATTTTACATATTTTAGCAATTTTTGTTTCACTTACACCACACCATACCTGAATTTTCTTTAAAAGAAATTTAAAATTATTTTCATTATTAAAGACCTTCATTGCGGATAAGTTGTCTAATTATGTTTTGTTCTTAAGTTATAGTTATATTTTAAAGTCTATTTATTATATCATTTTTTTATTATATATCAACTGATAGATAGTCGTAACGCTCTTAATTATATTTTACGTAAACGATTTTTATTACACTTGAAGTATTTTAATTCAATATGCTAAATATAATACAATTGATAGGTTTAGCAATACAACAATAAGTACAAAACTTTAAATAAATACTATAAAATGCAAAGTTTTGTACTATTAACTACTAGTTTTTCAAAGTTTTTTTACTTATTACATTTAAACGCCAGTTTTGTAGAGCTTTTTTTTTTTTTTATAATTTTAGTAATTCACAGTCTAATAGAAAAAATAAACAATCTAAAGTAGTTTTGTATTAATTTGCCAACGTTTAAGAAAATTGCAAGGAAAAGCAATTTATTTTATTTATTTAAAAAGTACTTCTACATTTTTTTTTTTTTTCGTAATTTATAAGTAGCTTATAAAAATAAATAAATAAACGCAATTAGAAGGAAACAGATATCAGGTAGCACGATATATATGCTATCGAAATTCTATACAAGCCTCAATTAATATAGTGCAAATGTACAATTACCAAAAAAGTAGTTAAAAATCAACAATTAAGGACAATTTTCACCCACAACGTTTGAAGACATCCTCCCCCCCCCCCCATAAGGAAGTTTCTTGCATTAGTGAAAGTTAACCGCAATAACCATAGCTAAAGTATCAGCCGTGCATTCTCCCTGTCCAATGAAATATTTTATTTCAAGAAATGATGATTCATAAGCACTATGGGAATAAATGCAGACGAATAGTTACATTGCTTTTCACATAACACTGATAGACTTACAGAGGGCATGGGCAAATTGTTAGAGAGAGAGCTTTTAAAATTACGTATTTACTATACCAGTGATAATGAGCGAAGTGCTTGCATTCTCAATCTCGCAGTCACGATCCAACTGCCGAATAACGCCAAGCTTTTTGAAAATAGCGCCAAATTCATAGTCAATTACATCCCTTTGTCTTTCGAATAAATTAATACAAATATTTTTAATCTAAATGGCCGTTATAAATATCTATGCCAATCACTTCTGCCAAATTTTACCGACAGAAGATCGTCTGCGTAAGGGAGACGCAAAGACTGAATTATTGCAACATCTTGTCACTTAAGAAATATAATTTACCATTTAATGATATTTCAACAGACATTATTCCTTAATTTAGCTATGATAATTAGACTTACCCAATTGAAAAGAATGAATTATAATTTATGTAAACGGTTAATAGATGAAAACAATATTCTTTATATTTATTTTACTTTATTAAATAAATTAGCATTGGCAGATTAGAAATCCGAGGTACGGATATTTGATAAAAATATCATTAGATTAGTAGAAATAAATTATTAATTTTAAAGAATATGTTTTTGTTCTCAGCAGTTTTATTTAATAGATCAACAGATAAAATATTATTAGAATTAAGATATATATTCATGGAGAGACAAATGGGTTTAAATATAAAAGTTTATAAAAGATAATTTATAATTTCGTTATATATTTTAATAGACATTTAATTTATTGAAAGTATAGTATTTAATTATTAAATTTATTTAAAATTATAATTGAAACTCATATATGTGAAGGAATGCCCTCCCCCCCCCCCCCCCAAGAATGGTTGAAGGCATTTTTTTCACCAAAACGATTATATGAAAATATTTAACATTGTTAAAAATGCATTCTTCTATTTTTATAAAGAATAAAGCAAACGTAGAACATAAGACAAATACATATTCGACATACGAGCTATACTTAAACAGGAAATATGTCCATAAGGTAAACGGTGAGGTTTAAGATTTTAATCGAAAACTGATATTGGGCAATACAAAAAGAAATACTTTCTTTTCAAGTGTAAAAAAACCAAACATCATATTGTATTTCAGATAAAAGAACTTTTCTATTTTAAAATATGGTTTTTCTAAGCAGCATATAAACAGTTTATTCTGAAGTAATATCATGTAGCATGATTATTTTACTACATAACAATGTTTTGAAAACATTTATTTGCTGTCTTGATTCAACATTGCATAAAAACCGACTTGAAAAATGCCTGTAAATACGAAACCCAGTATCTTTCCTAATTATGCACAAAATGCATCCAAAAATCAAAACCTTGTTTATTTTGTGGGCAAAACAATTTTAACAATTGTATTTCCTAAACTTTTACATTCATGCGTGCTTACACAACGAATTTTTACAATTATTTATGAATATAATGCCATATATTCAGTTTAATATTCAGTAGAAAACAAATTATCTTCCCATTCTTTACTATTTTCTTTGAAGGGGAAATAGAAATGAATTTAAATGTATTTTGTAAATAATTAAAACACACACACACACACACCCATATATATATATATACATACCTGTTTCATTTCTCGTCAGTTAATGGTGTTTTTCTGTTTGGTGAGAAGTTGGGGGCTAAGGATAGTTATTAGCTAATTGCTACTGTCCTTTCAGAAACTTCTCTTTCACTTCTACACTGAGGGGCCTCCCTGATGAAGATCTTAGTGCTTTTAAGGGTTTAATTTCATTTATTTCATTCATTTGTTTATATATTCCTATACTTAAGTTTTGCATTTCCTTTTGCTGCAATTTTGCGCATTGGTTTGTATATCTCCTTCTGATTTTTCTAACCTTTTTGTTTTTTCTAATCTTTAAACTTATATATATATATATATATATATATATAATCTTTTCAATAGTTTTCTCTCTCTCTCTCTCTCTCTCTATCTATCTATCTATCTATCTATCTATATATATATATATATATATATATTTACCAGTTATTATTTTTTTCTTTATTATGATTGAAAATAATAATAAAAATAATTTCTATTTTATTATTTGAATCAATATAAACCGCGAACTGAATTTATATAAACTAAAACATGTGTTAGAAGATATATGTGTGTAAATAAGGAAATAAATATGTAACAGAGTATGTGGGTGAAGAAAACATGTTTAAATATATTTAAATGTGCTTCTGATTAATTTATACGTTTAATATTTGTATAATATGTTATTTTGTAATCCAATACATTAAAATATATGCTTACTGCTCAGGCGTGGAAGAAACATTTTTCTTTCAAATCCAATATTTACGGGGAGAAAAAATCATATAGGTACTTCATTATGAATAATTTCAAAAACTTTTTAAAAATAAAAATGAAAAACATATTTACAATTATCAAATGCTATAAATTTCAGATGCTATTAAAAAATAAATAAATAAATAAAAAATGCTGCTTGTTTATTATTTGAGTAGGATAACAATTGCCATGAATAATTTAAAATGGAAGTAGTACAAAAAATGATTCTACATTAATTTATAGCAAATAAGCCTTCACTGATTCTAAAACACTTTCAATAAAAGTGAAAGTAAATGAAAGCGAAATAGCCATCTATTAAATTACATTCTGTTTAGAGTATTTAATGCTTGTACAAATACTTAGAAATGTAAAATGTCTACAATAACAAAGTTCATTTATTAATACGTAAACAAATATTCCATTTGCTTACAATTTCATTAACTAACATTGTTTTATTATCGAAATTTCAATCGGTATACTGATTTGAAACCGGAAAGAAAAATTGTTTCTATGATTCGTTGAAATATATTCCTAGTTAATGTGCATGTATATTTAGAAAATGGTGTACATTTAACTGCCGAAAATCTTGCCTATCTTATGTCTCGGTTAAAAATAAAATATTTTTCTTTAAATTTCATATTTAATTTCTTGTTTTAAAAATTGTTGCTTTGTTAAGTACAGTAAGGGAAAAAAAAGCTCCACCTTCTAGACTAATTTTTTCGCAAATCGCCGTAAAAAATATGCAGCTGGTGCTGATCTATTAGTAACGACTGATAGTTTATAACAATATACTAAGGTTTTATTTTTCTAAAAGGGTTGTATATATATTAAAACTTATACCAACTTCAAATTTTTAATACGCAATAATCGTTGTCAAATTTCGATTACTTGAATAAAAAATATAACTACTCTAAAATGCATGTATGAAGAAAATGACATGTCACAGAAAAATTAATCTTCAGTCATCAAAATATTCCACCGCCATGGCGTATGATAACATGTGTTTTAAAGATTCGATTAATTTTGATTAGTTAAAAATATATCGCGTTTATAATATACCATTGGATCAATCCTACAATTCAATATCAACATTTTATGTGTTCTTATAACAAAAATTGCATAATGTCCCATTTTCTTCTTACTCGTTACAGTTTCTGTCACACACGTCATAAAATAAATATTATTATTATTATTATTATTATTATTATTTTAGTTTTAATAATTAAAACTATATTAAAAATAGTATTATTTTGTTTAATTGAATATGTTTTAACTATTAAAAAAATCAAGTATTTAAATTTACAGTAATTAAAAAAAATTATAAAGTGCTACTGAAATATCCTGTCACGAATATGTCACACATTAGACAGTGTAACTTTTTGCTTTTTCATTTGAATGTAACGTAGAAAGCTAAAACAAGTATTATACTGCAATTCTAAAATGTAAATAATTTTACAAACTTTGTCATTTCCTTCCCAAATAAATAGCCCTTTCCATTAAGCTTTATTTTATAATCATAATACATACAGCAAACGAAACAGTCTTAATTCGTTCTAAATGACACCTAAAAAATACCTTTTTTTTTCTGGTTAAATATACGAAGCATTATCTAAAATTATTCGGAATAATTTTATATTTTTAACGAATAGAAAATAAAATGCATATTACATTCGCCAAACGACATTTACAAAATAAGTGACTTGCAAAGCATTTTATGCACCATTAATTTTTTCTCTTTTTTTTTTTTTTTTTTTTTTTTTTTTTTTTTTAACCTTATATTATTTATTGTTTCTTTCTTATTTAAGGCTGAGAAAACTGTTTAAAAAATTCACTTTAACAAATATCTCAATTCAATTTAATCTACTTTAATGTAAAATGAGATATTACTTTAACGTTATTAAATCTAAAATAACGAAATAAATCAAAATCGATACAAAACAACTGTGCAATATGCTTTTAAAATTGTATTTACTTATTTATTCGTACTTTCAGTTTCATCTAAAAAATAAATTCGTTTCAGCTCAACAGTTTAAACAGGAAGATTTTTATCCTTACAAATATAGACAATTTTTCGACGTAATTTCCGTAAAAGCTCTTGGAGAATGAGATTTCTGTATCATGAAGTTTCTGAGAGGATTGGAAATGTATTGTTCGTTTTATAAAAGTCTTTACCTGTATTACCAAAACAATTTACTTTAATCTTTAAAGCTTAGTTAGAAATTTTTGTTACATTCCCTAGAGATTTCTAAAGGTAGAAAAATAAAATGCATTGGGTGAACCTGAAGAATTTCTCTAAAATTTATTTTCAGAACGGATATAACAAAATAAGAAAAACTTGATATATTTAATTTAAGCTAAATTTAAATTTATGTAATGTAAGTTTAGTGATTTCATGTACTACAAAAACTTATATTTACTCTGATGTGATTCAAGCAGAAATATTAATATATATATATATATATATATATATATATATTTAATATTTCTCTAGGTACTATCATTAATACCAAATCGTAGGGACATTTATATTGTATATGCACCACTAATTTCGTTTTGTAAAATTTGTCAAATGCAATACATATATGTAATCGTACTTCACAGTTATTGATAATTATTTAATAAAAAAGTGCTTACAGGTTGGCAACATTGATTGTAATTCAAAATTCAAGTTTCGTATTCTGTAGCAATTTTCATTACTGATCTAGATAAAGTCAAACTAAATTTCTAAAATAGTAACAGAAAAAAAAAAAAACTGAAATTAGAAAATGTTTTACTGATTTATATTTCATTTATGTTATATTATAGATATCAGAATATTCTCAACTTTTTGGAAAAAGTTTCAAAATGAATCAATTAAAAGTCGTGTTAATTAGTCTGTTTTGCCTTTGATCAGATTTTTCAAAATATATACTTTTTTTTTAAATGAAGTATGTGAAATTTCAAAACATATTAATTTTTTAACTTATATGAATATATGAAAATATTTTTGGAATGAAAATGAATTCTTTTAGATAACAGTCAAATTGACAAAATTGCTGTATGTTAGGTATTAATACCATATATTTCAAACAAATTATTGTAATATAATCAAAATAGATAATTTCATATCTTCCATCTATGTAACTTTCCTTTAACAAGTTAAAATCATCTGTGTGAGTTTTGGATTTTTCAGAAACAGCTTTAAGGCTCGAAGAATTTTTAAACGGTGGAAATATCATACAATAATTATCATAATTTTTTTTTTTTTTTTTTTTTTTTTTTTTACAACAACTTGAAAAATAATTACTTTTAAAACTTGTAATTTTTAACAAATATTAAGAAAGGTTTTATCTCTATAATATAGTTGTTCGAATTCTTGCACATTGTTAATTATATCTATTTGTTTTTAAAAATATCAAAGCTAGTTTTTTTGTAAATATAAGGCTAAAGCGCGGGATTTCATGCAAATGTTATATAAGCCTAAAAAATTTTACACGTGGAAGAATACTCTATAATTAAAATGACGAGAAATAATTTTGTTGGAAAGATCCATTCATTAAATATACATATATATATATATGTGTGTGAAATTATTAAATATATATATATATATATATATACTATTTTTGGTGCAATTATGCTTATAATTACAAAAGTTGTAATGTTTAAAAGCTAATTGTTCGTCTTTTCATACATGTATATTTCATGTAAAAGCTGTTAAACTTTCATCAAATTCTCACTAACCATCACGGAGGTTATAACGCAAGATTATAAATCGACAAAACTCTCGATATGATATTTCATAAAAAAAAGATTTAAATTAAAAATTCAGAAACATTTTAATGGCTGTGAGATAACACCTTTTAAAATTTACAAGTTTTAAAAGTAATTATTTTTGAATTATTGAAATTAAAGTTGCTGTTGTTTTCATGTAGTATTATCTCCTTTCAAAGGTAACTGTCTCCTTAACTATTAAATAAAAGATTCATATTAAGAGTTTTCTGAAATGGAAAAGCTGATTTGACTTAGCTTGATCTTCAAGCAAATTTGGATCATCAGGAATATTTCATATACAATCGTAATTTAAATTAGGAAGTATCGATCTTATTTCTCAAAATCTGTACCCTTCCGTTCAATAATTTTTTCTCAGTCATGTAATTTTCTAAGCGGTGCATAGCATATGTTAGCAGTTTTTTAAATAAAATAAAATATGCCCATTGTTGTTATTTGATTATCTATGCGAGGATTTTTAAGCTATTGCATAGCTTCTAACGCGGGCTTTGAGCGCGGCGACCGAATCAAGAAATTCCGTAACGAAAAAATACCTAACACAGTTCGGCAGACTTTGGCAGACTTCGGCACTTCAAAACGTAATTTCACAAAATCCTTCATTCCTCAAACAAAAAAAACAGATATCCGTAAAATTTTTGCTTTAAAATATAGCTAATAGAAATGTCTAAAAATTGGTTTCTGGAATTTTTGAAATTCGGTCCCCAAGGGGGGCAAAACGTGATTTCACATGCGTAAAACGTGATTTCGCATAATCCTATATATCTCAAACAAAAAAAAAATTGATAAACGTGTAATTTTTGCTTTAAAATACAGCTAATGCAACTATCTAAAAACCAATTTCTGGAATTTTAGAAATTCAGCCCCCAGGTGGGGCAGCAAGGGGGGTTATGGAGCAAAAACAAATAGAAACACAGTTAGGCTGTTCAAAATTGGTACAGATAGGTTTTAAAGGCCTGCAGGTCGAATGGGGATATTTTCGATTGTGTAAAGTTATTAGGAGGGGTGAGAAGGGGGAGGGGAGGGGGGGGCAAAAAAATTAAAATAGTGTCAGATCTTTCAAAATTGGTACATAGAGGATTTCGATACTTACAAATCGATTGCGGATGATTTTGAATTTGTAAAATTATTAGGAAGGGCGGGTAGGGGGGTGGGGCGGTAAGGTGGGCTATGGGGCAAAAACAAATAGAAATACAGTTAGGCCGTTCAAAATTGGTACAGATAGGTTTAAGAGGCCTGCAAGTCGAATGGAGATATTTTCGAAAGTGTATAGATATTAGGAGGGGCGATAAGGGGGGAGAGGAGAGGGGGGGGGGCAAAAAAGTAAAAATACAGTTAGATCGTTCAAAATTGGTACATCGAGGTTTTCGATACCTACAAATCGATTGCGGCTATTTTTGAATTTTTAAAATTATTGGGAGGGGCGGGAAAGGGGGGAGGGAGCGGAAGGGTAAAAAATAAAATAAATAAATAATTATAATTGCATAAGTTGATAAAAAATGCTGTGCAATAGCTTTACCGCGGCAGTCCCCGAGTGCCACACGTATTTTTTTTTTTTTTTTTTAATAAGCTAATCATTTTGTTATCATATAATTTATTGAATTTTTAAAAATGAAACGGAAATATCAGTTAATGCACATGAAAAATCAAATTATTTTAACCCGAAAAAGAAAGTGGTAATTATAAACTTAATGCCTTTGTCTGTGTGCGTGCGCTTGAGTTGGGTGGAACCAATGAAGCTTCTGATGGAATAGACCGATTTCAATACGGTTTCTTTTTTTAGACCGATCGTTTAATTGAGATTAAGTTACGTTTGATGAATCTATCTATCTATCTATCTATCTATCTATATATATATATATATATATATATATATATATATAAATTTTATTAAAACATAGTTTCATGGAAATGGCTAAAACGATTTCTGTAAACAACAAGGATAAACGAATTTTTAAAATGTTTTCCGTATTTATAAATCATCCCATCAAATTTCTATCTAGTATCACAAAATTGTCAAACTGTACTTAAAAAAAGAAGAAGAAGATATATATATATACTAGCAGACCCGGCCACGCGTTGCTGTGACTAAGTTATACGTTGAATTATACGGCTGTAAACTATTTAGTACAGTTAAATTATTATTTACGAACAAAGACGAAAACGTTGTAGCCGATGTAAAAACCCACAGGGTTGAGATTTGAAACTTAGGTCAAAATTTGGAAGCGATTGATAAAAATTTTCGTAGTGTTGATATTAAGCACAAATTAATTTTATTGTAGGGTCCTATAAATTTTAATGGAGAAGTGATATATATTATTTCTAATGCTACTTTGGATAAAATTGCTAAAATGACTAATATATAAATTAAATTCTATTAAAATTCTATTAAAATAAAAGTATAAATGAAACAGACGATTTTAAAATCAATTTTTATGGAGGAGTGAAATATAATATATGCTATAATGGATAATTTTACTATTAAATGACCTCATCATTTTAAATATTTTAAAGAGGGCAACAGCTGTAGTTATAAAAGGGAAAACAATAAGGCTAAACCAGAAAAATAAGTAAATTTGATAAATATTTTAAAACTTTAAAATTGGAAATCTTATGAAATATTGGACATTTAAAGTAAATACATGTATCATTTTAAATACAAAAAGATTTTGGAAAAGTTTAGTGTATTTTAACGAAGTGATGAGAAGATTTTGAGTATGTTAAAATTTTAATAGTAAATTCAAGTCAATAAAGATGGGAAACATTGAGGATTAAGATAAGAATAATTATAAGATTAAAAAAAAAAAAAAAAAAAAAAAAAAAAAAAAAACTTTTTATATACCATGCTTTTAAATTTTAATATACTAATAATATACAAATTAAAAGGAAAATGATAAATATTCTATCATAGTTTGAAGTCAAATTTGTTTTCAAATGTCTAAATAAAATATCTGATGTAGGATACTAATATTTTGCAGCGGAATAGATTTCATTTCTGTCATCCTTGGCGAAAAAAAAAGAATATCGCCAAATTATCTGGCGAAAATATTTAATTCCTTTCAAAAATCATGGTTATTTTAACAACTTATATTAAAAGAGTAATGAATAATATGAAACAATATTTCGTACAATACATATTACATGTCATACATACGTACAATGAATAATACATATTACATTTCGTACAATGCATACATCTGGCATGTATATTTTCGTGTTACGCTTTTGATCGCCAAATAATAATAATAATAATAATAAAAGTCAAGGGCGACAGAGTTTAAAAATTTAAAATTAAAATTTTGTCAATTTGACAGCAAAATAATTCAATCTAACACCCGCGATAACTAATACATATATATATACCCAAATATAAGGATTAAAATCGGGAAATAAATTTCCTCGATTTTTAATAATTTCTTACAAAAAATCCAGTGGGCAATTAACATAGGAAATCTTTTTCTTGGCTGCACAGACGGTCAGTGAGTCACACTTCGCTTGCGTATAGAACTCATAGATATAGTATAGCATATATAGAATAGAGTGATCATTGGGGAGAAAAAAGTTATTCCTTTTCATTTGGGAAAAGACGACGTTTTTACCAAAATATGGCCGTCTTTCCCCGAGTGAATACACACGGGAATACATACTAATATTTTAGCAAATACAATTTATGAATAATTTATTTGCTAAAGGGGAATGGAAGACTCCAGATACAGTTTCAAATTCATATTTCTTTCTTTCTTTTTTTTTTTTTTTTTTTTTTTCAATACCACTTAATGGCTGTTTCCAAAGCTTTTATTTTTTATCTTTTTTCGGCATCAAAAATCTTTCTACGATAACATGGGGATGAGAGATCTATATATATTACTATATCTATGATAGAACTACATTAGCACTTTATCAATGTGTATAAAATCTTTAAATTGATTATGACGTCAATTTTCGTGAGATGCATAATTTAACTTTTTATAATTTTTTAACGTTCACGTTTGATTAAATGTATTTATTTTTATGTCGAAAGAAAATGAACTCGTATTTTTTTTTTTTTTTTTTTTTTTTTTTGCAACAATTAAATTAATGGAACTCACAGATATTTTGGAGGAACTTTAATAAAGGTCTATAATTAACAAATAATTGCAATAAAACAATATTGTGACAATAAATTGAGATAAAAACTATCCTATCTCTCAAGTTGGATCAAACTGCACACAGTGTGCAAAATTTCATCAAAATCAGTTCCTTAGTTTAGGAGTTTACCCCGGACAAACATCGTGACACGTAATTTATATATATATACAGATTAAATTATAAAGTTTTGATCAATGAAGCACAAATAAGTAAAAAACAGGATTAATTTCACTGTATTATCTTCATTATAATATGAATTCAATTTACACTTCAGTCTAAGTAACACGTGGCCGGCTATGCTAACACCAAAAATTTAAAAAGTGGAAATAATTGAATTATACGAAATTTATTAATAGGTTAAAAAGTTGAAGATTCTTTGTGTAGATGGCAGCACCAAATATATTTCAGCTTTCATTTCAACCCAGTCGAAAGGTATCGACATCTGTTAGAATCATTTGGAGTTAACAGATAATTGTGACTGTCAAATAATAACAGACAAATAATTAGCAATAAATTAAAATTGCGACTATAATTTGAGATTTAAACTATCCTATCTCTCAAGTTGGATCGAACTGCACATGGTGTGCGAATTTTATTATAATCGGTTAAGTGGTTTAGGAGTCCATTGAGGACAAACATTGTGACACGAGATTTATATATATTAAGATATATATATATATAAATCGTAATATATATACATTGTCTTTAGGTGAATTATAGTGAACATAACATGCATATATATACATATACATATACATATATATATTCTATTTTTTTTAATCAATTATTTGTAAATTAATAATATTAATAATGATAATAATAATAATAATAATAATGAAGTTTAAAAAACACAAATATATTGTATATTTTCATTTTTATCCGCGTAAGCGTTCTATATTTGAATATTACTCGAATTTATTCCATTTTTTCCTTTTTTTTTTTTTTTTTTCTCATACAAAATAGCTCTATACATAGAACGAAAATTAATTTAATAACTTAATTTAATGAATTTTCTGCGGAAATGAATCCATATTAAATATCATATACATTTTTATACGTTAGTAATAAAGCAGTTAGTTAACTTATTTATTGAAAAGAATAAGATTTTATTTTCTTGTTCTAATTTTTAGTAAAAAGAGTTATCTACCTGGATACTCCCCATTGGGATTTCGTTATAATTATTTAGTTTTCATCACATGTAAATGAAAGTAAATTATTAGGCAATCTGCACAATATTCTGATATATGGCAACATAATGATAGTTTTTCAATCATTACAGATAATAATCATTTTCAAGATAATCCCTCTTTTTTCTCTGAAAATTATTTTTAGATTAATTCCGAGAGAAAATGGCTCATCCAGATACTGGTTATAACTAAAGTGATAATCATTTATCAAAATTTGCCGAACTGCTAAACATTAGCATATTTTAAATGGTTAAAATTTTGAAGTGAAAATATGCGATAACTGACAGATATTAATTTAGTTTAGTTAGAATATTTGTAAATAAATTAGTATAGTTAAAAGAATTCATGAAAAAAAAAAAAAAAAACTTTTTTTGTAACCTTTGTTTTTATTTAATTAATGATAAGTTAAATATTTTCTTATTTCTATATCTTCGCAAGAAAAAAAGAAAAATCACTGTGGTTCAGAATACAAAAATATAAAAATAAGTTAGATACCACTTTTTTCTCTCTTGAAAATGCATTATAATTTATGTTAATATAAACACTTGTAAAAACAAATTTATCAATCAATTTTTTTTAAAGATTTTTTTTTCTTTTTTCTTTCTTTTCTTTTAAATAAGATTTTATATTTACATGAATTACGCTGCATTTAATATATGTATACATCGTATTGGAAACGTTTAAAAAATAAGCGAAATTAAAATTTCAAAAAATTAGTAATACAGTTAAAATCAGAATGTGTGTAAGACAATGGGGGCACAATTTCATCTGAATTCTTCAATGTAGTACTTCAAGAAGTTTTTAATAATTAAATTGGGAAGATGAAATTCATATAAATCGAAGGAAAGTTTCTAAATCATTTGAGATTTGCTGATCATATTGGACTGTTAGCCTCCTCGTTTTAGGATTTGCAAGAAATGCTTCAGGAATTAAACAAAGAAATCAAACTCGTTGCATTGAAAAGGAACCTCAGTAAGACAAAAACTATGTCAAATTCTTTATTTTATGACTGACGATCACTATTGATATGGCTGAATTAGAAACAGTATGAAGTCATATGAACTTATATAAACAGTATGAACTTAGTTTATAAACTTATCTGGTACAAGTCCTTACAATGAACGGCGATATCATGGAAAAAAATGGCGATCGAGTTCAAGTTCCATGGAGAGCATTCTGAAGAATTAGCCCTATATTCAAAAGTGACCTCCCAATTTGTTTGAAAAAAAAGTTTTTAATCAGTGCATTTTGCCTTCAAGAAGGTGGACATAACGTATAAAACTATACTAAACTTCAAACAATCCAGAGAAGGATGGAGAGATACATGTTAGGATTCCCCTTAAGAGACTGAAAACGAAGCATTTGTATTACGGAGCCATCTAAAGTTACTGATGTTATTTCTAGAATTAAGAAGTTAAAATGTAGTTGGGCTGGTAAACCTTCCCAGAAGAAATGATCATACACAGACCACTAAAGTCATATTTTGGATACCGCGAGATACGGAAAGACCCAGTAAGAGACCACTGTATTGTTGGAGAGATGAAATTGGGAAGTTTGAAAGAGCAGAATGGAGAATAATTGCAGAAAACAGGACATATTGGAATTACTTAGAAGAGGGCTTCATTCTGCAGTGGATTAATAAAAGCTGATAATGATGAGGATGATGATGAGGATATTAACCATGATGGCGATATGTGTATATATGTATGCTTATATATACACTAATAAAATAATACTCTTGCTCTGGTAGTCTTTACTTTGCTTGGGTTGTATGTGATACCTGTTTCAAAAATATTATTGGTATTTAGCTATCTATTAAAAAAAATGTATATATATATATATAAGAGCAGAGTCTGTGTGCGTGTGTGTGTGTGTGTGTGTGTGTGTGTGTGTCCGCTATAGAATCCTACTTTGTTTCACCGAGCGGGACCAAATTTGGTACGGTTAATGTTTACGTCCCGAGAAAGACAAAGCCGCAAGCGATTTTACAAAATCCGGGGAGGGGGGGGGGGCAAAACGTAATTTCACAAAATCCTTCATATCTCAAACAAAAAAACAGATACCCATAAAAATTTTGCTTTACAATATAGCTAATACAAATGTCTAAAAATCTGTTTCTGGAATTTTTGAAATTCGGTCCTCAAGGGGGGGGGGGGGGGGGCAAAACGTGATTTCACATGCGTAAAACGTGATTTCGCCTAATCCTACATATCTCAAACAAACAAAAAAAATAGATATACGTGAAATTTTTGCTCTAAAATATAGCTAATGCAACTATCTAAAAACCAATTTTTGAAATTTTACAAATTCAGCCCCCAGGTGGGGCAGCAAGGGGGGGGGGGCTATGGCGCAAAAACAAATAGAAATAGAGTTAGGCCGTTCAAAATTGGTACAGATGGGTTTTAAAGGCCTGCAAGTCGAATGCGGATATTTTCGATTGTGCAAAGTTATTAGGAGGGGCAAGAAGGGGTGGAGGGGAGGGGGGGCAAAAAAATAAAAATGGTGTCAGATCGTTCAAAATTGGTACATAAAGGTTTTCGATACTTACAAATCGATTAGGGATATTTTTGAATTTGTAAAATTATTAGGAGGGGCGGGTAGGGGGGTGGGGCGGTAGGGGGGGGCTATGGGGCAAAAACAAATAGAAATACAGTTAGGCCGTTCAAAATTGGTACAGATAGGTTTAAGAGGCCTGCAAGTCGAATGGGGATATTTTCGATTGTGTAAAGTTATTAGGAGGGGCAAGAAGAGGGGGAGGGGAGTTGGGGCAAAAAAATAAAAATAGTGTCAGATCGTTCAAAATTAGTACATAGAGGTTTTCGATACTTACAAATCGATTGCGGATATTTTTGAATTTGTAAAATTATTAGGAGGGGCGGTAAGGGGGGGGGGGCTATGGGCAAAAACAAATAGAAATACAGTTAGGCCATTCAAAATTGGTACAGATAGGTTTTTGAAGGCCTGCAAGTCGAATGGGGATATTTTCGAAAGTGTAAAGTAATTAGGAGGGGAGAGAAGGGGGAGGGGGGAGGGGCGGGCAAAAAATAAATATAGAGTTAGATCGTTCAAAATTGGTTTATAGAGGTTTTCGATACTTACAAATCAATTGCGGATATTTTCGAATTTGTAAAATTATTAGGAGGGGTGAGAAGGGGGTGGGGCGGTAAGGGGGGCTATGGGCAAAAACAAATAGAAAGATATTTAGGCCGTTCAAAATTGGTACAGACAGGTTTTAAAGCCCTGCAAGTCGAATGGGGATATTTTCGAAAGTGTAAAATTATTAGGAGTGGCAAGAAGAGGGGAGGGGAGAGGGGGGGGCAAAATAATAAAAATACAGTTAGATCGTTCAAAATTGGTATATAGAGGTTTTCGATACTTACAAATTCGATTGCGGATATTTTTGAATTTGTAAAATTATTAGGAGGGGCGGTAAGGGCGGGCTATGGGCAAAAACAAATAGAAATACAGTTAGGCCATTCAAAATTTGTACAGATAGGTTTTTGAAGGCCTGCAAGTCGAATGGGGATATTTTCGAAAGTGTAAAGTAATTAGGAGGGGCGAGAAGGAGGAGGGAGGAGGGGGGGGCAAAAAAATAAATATAGAGTTAGATCGTGCAAAATTTGTTTATAGAGGTTTTCGATACTTATAATCAAATGCAGATATTTTCGAATTTCTAAAATTATTAGGAGGGGTGAGAAGGGGGGTGGGGCGGTAAGGGTGGGCTATGGGCAAAAACAAATAGAAATACAGTTAGGCCGTTCAAAATTGGTACAGATAGGTTTTAGAGGCCTGCAAATCGAATGGGGATATTTTCGAAAGTGTAAAGTTATTAGAAGGGCCGAGAAGGGGGGGCAGAGGGGCCAAAAATGATAGAGTTAGATCATTCAAAATTGGTAAATCGAGGTTTTCGATACCTACAAATCGTTTGCGGATATTTTTAATTTTTAAGATTATTGGGAGGGGCGGGAAGGGGGGAGGGAGCGGAAGGGCAAAAAAATAAAGATAGAGATATATCGTTCAAAACTGGTGCATAGAGGTTTTTGATACTTACAAATCGATTGCGGATATTTTCGATTTTGTAAAATTATTAGGGTGCTCATATATATGCATCCACGCGTGCGCATCGCGCACGGCTCTACGCTGCCGAAGGCAGTGGGGACCCGGTGCGACATTTTTCCCGATCAGAGTTTTTTTTCTTTTTTTTTCACATGATAAAAATTAATGCAATTTTGAGAATTCATTAATTATAATGATTCATTTAAAAATAGTGACCAGCGAAGCGGGCATAGCCCGCTAGTATATATATATATATATTCTTTTCATCGTGCATTTCTATGTATTTCTGTGTTTCCTGTATGTATGAACGCATGTATATGCAGA
This sequence comes from Salticus scenicus, assembly GCA_963930645.1. Classification (NCBI taxonomy): domain Eukaryota; kingdom Metazoa; phylum Arthropoda; class Arachnida; order Araneae; family Salticidae; genus Salticus; species Salticus scenicus. The sequence continues at coordinate 134,402,887 of OZ005648.1, forward strand.
ATAATATGTACTATTACTTAAGGTTTTTCAACAAATTTTACCACATAATATGAATATAAAAAATTCCTTTACAACAATATATTAAAAGATCGTATTTTCTATTTCATACACAAATACAGAAAAGTTCACAACAAAAAAATTCTTATTTCCTTATTTATAACTGTAAGTGCTGATGCGTATAATAAACTATTTTACAAATAATGTCTTTAAAATATTCCATGAATCTAAATTTGTTTGAATCAAATTATTACCCAGATAATGTATGAAGTGAATATCCAAACATTAAATTTATTTAAAGTTTTAATAAATGATCCGATGCAAGAAAATTGAGGCTAGAAACATAATTTTCTGCATTCATATCACGCTTAATGCATAATTTTTGCCAACAAATGAATAAATTTTCCACTGTGTGAAATATAGTTAGCTTAAAATTGAGATAATATTCAATTTATAGATCAAAATTTACTGCACTGATGTGTATTGTTGGATAGAAGTTAAATAAAGAAGTAATCTAAAAAATATAATGCTGTCTCGTAAATGTCTCGTATTTGAAAGTGATTGAAAAATAACAACACTTTTAATATATAGTACAATATATGTATATATACTATATATATGGATTAAATATATAACAGAATTAAAAGATATTTAAAGAATTATCGAAATAAACATTATTTTATGCTTATTTTACAACACGAGCATTATTTTACATTTCTCAATCGATATATAGATTTTCTATTAGATGAAAATATTGTGCATATGAAATTTTCAATATACTGTTTTTTTTTTTTTTTTTTTTAAATAGTTAACGCGATGATTAATTTTTCCTTTTTTTGTTTTTAAGAGAGAAAGTATAATAGTTTTGCAGCATTATACAGTATTTGTTTGTGCAAACAGTTAAGGCTTATTTATGGCATATCCATGGAAAGAACAGTAAAGGAGAATTTTGGCTCTCTGGAGTGGGAAATAAGTGTAGGCATTTTCAGCCACAGTTTTGTTTCTTACATCCACAGATGATATATTTTCTTTTTTTTTTTTGGACCCGTAAAACTTGATAGAATCATTTTTTTTTTTTTTTTTTTTTTTTTTTTTTTTTCAAAAATTTGGCATCAATGTTTTCCTTGTTGTCTATTGACACCTCACCGACGATTTGTCCAACAAAAAATTTTAGCTTTTTTTTTTTTTTTTTTTTTTTTGGTCGTAAATCTCACTATTGTAATGTCTCCTTGTATAAAAATGATAAAAATATGAGGTTCATCCGCACATACAACCAGAAATTGGTTGTAAGAAAGAACAGTGGATTCAATATAAGAATCATCTTCTCCATATTTTGCTTCTGACTAAAGTGAGCAGTAGTGTGGCCTGAAAAATGGATATTTCAGATAAGCAATTTCTAATTGCGAAAAATATTGTACTTTGGCATCCTGTATTTTGGGAAAAATAATAAAATAAATAAATATTTATATCTTTCGCGCATGATGGTCAAAGTTCGAAAAAATGATGAAAAAAGTCATATTTCCAAAATTTTTATTGCAATACAAATATTATTGGTTTCCATTCTAATACCTTTCAAATGTTTGCTTTTACACTCTTTCCATATATCTATACCTTTATATATATATATATATATATATATATATATATATATATATATATATATATATATATATTATTTTACAGTTATTTGATCGCGCAAAAGCTGTAATGTTTCATAAAATTAATCAAAATTTGAATTTTTTATTTATTTTTACAAAATGCAGTATTTATTTATTAATTTGTAGTTCAGCTTTACACTTTTCAGAATAAATGTGCACTGTGCAGCTCTTTGTTTTTTTTTTTTTGCAATTATAATTTACTATATTAACAACCCATACCTGACCACGGTTAGATGGTTGCACTTCGAGTTCTACCCTGCTCGTGTCATCCAATCAACCATGATGAACAGTTACTTACAATATTTACATATTTATAGTTTATTTACATTTACACTTATTATATGATTTTAAACAAGTTTCTATTTTTGAATTAAAGTTGGAAGTTGGATTTATTACTCAGTTTCGGCATTGATAATCCCGATTATAATTTTGCTATTATAAACCAATCTCTTGAGTCTTCCTCAAATACCTTTTCTGCAGATTCATTGACCAACTTCACAATCCTTTGAACTGCCTGAAGGTGATATGTGGATTTTATTATTTTAAACTTTGGCAATTGTTTAGTTTATAAAAATGATTAATGATCCTTGTTTTGCACATTTTCCTTCATTGGAGACACGGAGAATGAGAGAGAAAGTAAATACGATGACCAGCTGATCAGCACTTCATAGTTCGAAATTTCAAAACAGTGGAAGAAATTCTCTTACAGATACAAAAGTGTGTCCCGACGGTTCATCTCTTACCTTGAGTATTCTTCAGTAGGTTCCCTTATATGTTGTCTGTCGTCAACGGCTATGGTCAATAACAAGTTCTCAGGGTAAGCAAGAAAAGTATTTTGTCACTTATCAGTCCATCATCTTTTAGAACGGAAAACGCAATATAACATCTATTTTCCTGGCAAAAGATTTAATCCTGTCACTCATTACAGCGATGGCAGATAACTTAATTTTCATTTGAGTTTTAGATGTCGAAGCAACAGATGCGCCACCTTCTTTTATTGTTTCTTTAAATGACTTCTTAAGATGTACATTTACAACGGAATGGTCGAAAGAAAATTTTACTTTTTTTTTTTTTTCAATATTGAACTAACAAGTTTCTAAATTCCTTCTATCTCATCCTTTATTTCTTTCCTGTCTAGAATACTAATGTAAATGGTTCCAGTATTTCGTTGGTCATACAAAAACTTTAGTTACGTACGAAGCTTTATTTTATCTTTTTCACGTTTGCTATCAGTGTTTACAGGACAGTCATAGGAAGTCTGATTTTCCCCACGAAAACAAGTAAATGTGATTGCGCTTTTGCATGCTGCAACATCCAACAACTTTGATTTAGCATCAGAGATGAAACATAGTCACCTATTTTTTAAGCTGCTTTTAGCTGTGTCTCTGTTATAAGACTTTCTTAAACTGAAACTTGGATCATGATAGTTTTTTAATAATTGTACTATTCTAGTATGGACACAGCTGGTATTGAAGCTTTTCGGCATAACTCCTGTATTTGTGAACCAACTCAATCGGCAAAATTAAAAAATGCAGCCATTTTCTTAGAATATAAAGCCAATCCCTACCTTTCATTGAAACAACATAAAAGTGCATATTTATAAGTTGGAAAAGTATTCGTATCCAGTTCTTTTATTGGTACGCCCCCACCAAAAATAAATAAATGAATAAATAGAAATAAACACGAATACTCAAAGGATTGTCTAGTAGCCGCCATTAATAATGACGGTAAGGTTAAAATAACATAAAAACAACACCAAAAAGTTTTTAAAAACACTACGGTAAATTCCCTATTTAACATAATATTTTAACGTAACTCAACTTAAATCTGATAAAACTAAAACGTAATGATCTGATCACAGTGCTTGCTGACAGCTGATTGATATATATTAGAATGATAATGAGGATGAAACTGAAAAGAGAAATCGCGTCTCTCGGTGGATGAAGACAGATACGACGAATTTGATGATTTGCTTACCAAATTTAGTTACTATCGGTTACTATCACGTGCTTTTATTAATTATAAATATAGAAATGCCTATGTAGGGGAGAGTGGGGTTGAATGGGACGCAGGATGAATGACACAACAGCTAGATTTCTATGTTTTGCAAGCACTGGAAACTTCACATTTTTTTCTGATATATGGCAGTACTCAGGTCATTCATCAAGTGTAGTTTCAGAATTCTGCTTTTCATAGAAGGGCAGAAAAGAATTAAAGTGTCTTTTTCAGGTACCGAAGTAAGTTTTTACTGATTCAATTAGGTAGTAATTAAGACATAACCTATTTGCTTAATGTTAATATAACTCTTATTTGGTGAAAAGGCATATTATTTTATTGTGTTTATGATATTTAAGAAGAATGTTGGCCCTTGTGAATTAAACCTGTTTCCTGTTTTATATGATCATGTGGTGGTGGGGATGAATGGGACAGTTTGAATGGGGATGAATGAAACATTCCCCACTATATGCTAATTTAAAATTATACACAAGAATTATATTAAAACAAATTTTAAATAGATTTTTTATATTTTTTTATAACTTGTAGTTCAGTAGTTATTACATAGAATTATAAAAGTAGCATGGATTTAGAAAAAAATTGATTGAAATTAATTATTCTATTTTTTTTTTTAATATATATATATATATAATAATTAAGATTAAAAATATATATAAGTTAGAATATTCAACGCAACTGAAATAAATAATTAAAAAATAAATAAATAAACTAATAATAATTTGATTGAAATCACTATTTGAATCAAGCTAATTAAATAAATCTTGGAGATTATTAATGTAATACAGAATAGAATGCTAATTTTTCCTGATCAGTCGGAAACAAAAATTTATCTGGATAATTTGTACTCTATTATAATGATTTATCTCTTTCTAGTGTCTTATTTATTTATTTTTAGATTAGGTCTTATTAGATTAAATTACCGAAGCCTAGAGCACTAGGAACTGTGTGAACCAAAGGGCTTTTGCCTTTTGATGTTAATTTGAGTCAATACGTCAGTTTATGTTAATTTCAGTAAATTTATAGTGTGTAATAAAATCACATAAACCAATCTAACTTAAAAAAATTATTTACTTTCCATTTTGTTTTCTTTTCTTTGTTAACTCCAGTCCTGTCCCATTCATCCCCAATCATGTCCTATTCATCCCAACAGGTGGGGATGAATGGGACAATGCACATGCATGCAAATATATATATATATATATATATTATTAGTTAAAATTGTTAACTTTCTATTAAAGTTAGTATGTTTATATGTAACTGATTACTGAAGTGTACTTATGAGCAATGTTACAAAACTCTGAATTACATCTGTTGAACGTTATCAGTAAAAGCATGAAAAAATGTCTCATTCATTCCCACTCTCCTCTATGTAACGAAATATTCTATTCATTAGGTTTTCTAACAAAATGTGTGTGTTATTTAAAAAACTATAAAATGTCCAATTTTGGCTAATTCTACGAAACTTTGCGGCTTATGCGCGAGCTGAAAACTGTAAAATAATATAAAATTTTTGAAAGATATATGAAAATAATGTTAAAAGGAAACACTTGAAACGTAACAGAACAAAAAGTAATAATATTTGTATTTTAATATATATATATATATATATTTTTTAATTTGACATTTTTTCCTCATTTTTTCGAACTTTGAAGATCATGCGAAAACTAAAGATATAAATTAGATATTGTTTATAGAAAATATCCATTTTTCGGCCCACCATAGAGAGCAGCTATGCTCACTCAGATGCAGACTTTCAAGTACTGAAATACCGGATGTCTTGTTTACTTTGTGCTGTATCATGTCTGTTTCTAATAGATTTATCCTCGTTTTGTTTATCGGGTGTACTTTATATGCCTTTTCGATTTCTGAAGGGCACTTTTTCAAGCTATTCTTTGCTACGAATAACTTCTGCGCAATAAATCTGCTTCCTTTTTGAAGTTTTTGGGTAAATATTACAACTGAATTTTTGTAGAATTAATGTTTCAAATGTTTCATCTAAATGTGATTCGACACCTGCTACAAGTGAAATTCCTGGATCATATTCATTAATTGTATCTCTGGTTTATGTCAAATAAGACGAAAATTGCTGTTTTCAAGCTATTTCATCTTGAGCTCGCTAAACTTCTGTATTGCTTGTAGATATAGATTCGGCTGCTATACTTTTTGTCCCTTGAGTTTTATTGGATTAATTGAGGCGATGTTAATAACAATTTTGTTTACACTCCTTTAAACCCCACGAAATTTTAGTGCTTTTAAATCCTTTAAATATATTCCATGATGTTAGTAAAGATGATTTTCAGAGCAAAATAATTAAAACATCTTTTCTCCAACTCTGAGCTAGATTACTGCATTGTCATTTTATTATTCAGCTTCATAATTGTTTTTAGTTCTCGAAATCACGTGACATCTAGAGGTTAAAGCAAATGAGAAATGTGTGGAGGAAGCTTAATTATTGTGACGTCTACTGCGATAGCTAATTCAATTATGTAAAGACATGTGAAAATGCTCCAACAAATATGAGGACGGCAGGACTAACAGTTGAATACTTTAGGAAAAGACATTTAAGCAACGAAAAAAAAAATAAATAAACACTTCCAGCCATCCATTATTACTTTGAAGTACGATGAAAGTTTTTTCAAAATTACTATCCTTCCAACACTGCCACAATTACCCCACTATACAAAAATTGCAGGTTATATTATAAATAAGCGCAACTTGTTCATCAACAATGTCACTCAGAGACAAGAAACGGTATAAGATCAATTATAGCAAATTTACAAAAAAAAAAAAAAAAAAATCAGGAGTTTGAAAAGATGTTTCACTAATTTCAAACGTTAACTTTTCTTCAGTGTTAAAAGTTACACTATGTTTTGATGCTAAACTACTGCTGAAACGTTACATTATCTAACAGAATTTGTTGAAAATCATCAGAAATTACGTGATGTGTGGGTAAAAAAAGCAAATATATTCATTCAAATAAGGAAAAAACGGCTAATTTCATTATTACACCAAGCTACCATCCCCCTTCTTTCCCCTATTGTACAATTAGCTTAGCAAATAGTGTAATACATTTCAGAGACTTTTTGCGCATGAATAAAAGGTATTAAAATATGACGAAATAAATAAAAGGGAAATCTACAATTGAAACTTCAACTTTAAATTAGAAATATTATTTTTATTTATTTATTTATTCATTTACAATAAAATGATTTTAAATTGAACTAAATATTTAATTATCTGTAAACAATGTTTAATTAATGCTATTTTTAACCATGATGTTATTTTAAATCTATCATGCTCTTTATTAACAAGTTTTTAATTGATACTAAATTAAAGAGCTGGGCATTATTTTAGTTCCTGGATAATTTGATTTTAATTCTGATTTCATTTTCTTAATGGGTTGCTTTTAATTAATATCTGCAATTAGGTATCAAATTTTCATTAATTAATCACGATTTAAAATATACAGCTTTTTTGCAAAGATACAAAATGCTGATGAATTTGTTTCAATATTCTAATTTATACATAAATGCAAATAAATTTGCTCTTAGAAATTAATTTATTTATTAAAAAAAAAAAGAAAAGAAATTACTCATTTTTCTTTGTTATATACCGTTTTACCTTGTAACAGAAATGTACAATTATCATTATTATTATTATTATTATTTTTATTATTATAATTTTTAAGATTAAAATTAATTTTAATCAGTTACAGTTAAACCTAAAGTTAGTTTCATCATTCAAATTAAAAATCAATCTTTAGAAAATTTTCAAACAATATAATAAGCCTTCAAAAAATTTGTGTTATTCACAGCCAGTCATATTTTGAAAGAATTATTTTTGTTTTCACAAAAAATAACTGACGATAAGAAATTTTCTTGAAGAGTTTGGAAGATTTTAAAGAGTTGCATTATGTACTATTTTTCTTAACTCTCTATCTCTCTTTTATTTTTATTTTTTCAAATATACAAATTTTTACAAGTTATCTCAGTATCACATTTCAGGGTGCATCACGAGAACTCTGAAACATATAGCGATGTAGGGACAGAAATGCTTTCGTTGCGTGGTGGTGTACAAAAGAAACACCAGAAAAAAAGAGTAAAGTAATATTTTTTTAATTAATAAATGTACATGGTTAAAAATATCTTGAGTAAAAAATAGTGTTTAATGAAGATCGGCTTTAGTGAAGACCTCACATTTACGGTTTGTGAAATTCCGAAAATTTTGTTTCCAAGGAACGTAATAGCTCAAGCGGAAATTTGAGATGAAGTTGGTCAATTTCAAAATATTAGAAATTCCATGCTCTGTAGTTTTGTGATCAGTACTGCAGTCTGTTTTACACTATCTTTCACTCATAACCCTTTTCTTTATGTACATTTATTATTAAAATGAAAATTCACGTAGTTGACCTCTTTTTATTTTATTTATATGTTACTAAGTTTAAGAGGTTCGAATTTTACTAGAATTATACAAAACATTATTTTTCAACAAGCTATTAAAAAAGAAAAGTCTTGATAATCTGCAGCATATTATAATATATATATACATATATATAATGTAAATATGAATAAATTTCATTAAAAAAGTTATTCAAAAGGGTAACAATTGTTTAAGTTGAAGATACATACATTTATTACGTTATAGAAAAGACGAAAGTGAATGTTGTAAAATGTATAATATATATTGGAATACATATTTCTTGCATAATAAAGTAATATATGATTAGTTACAAATAGTTATCTTATAATAAAACAGAAAATTCTTTGACAAACAAAACGGATCTCACATCTGAAAACTGCCGTAACCTCCGAAGATCACGATACAAGCTAACATTCTGCGATGACTATAGATAGTAACATTTTATCTTTTCAAGTATTGACTAAAAAGTAAGAAGATTTTTATTATTATTATTATTTATTTATTTATTTATTTATTTTTTTTAAGTTTGGGTATGTGTTTAACTTCATGACCTCCCCAAATACTGTAAATTCAAGTTTCTAAATTAAAAAGGTATATATTTTACAATTTAAATATTCATTTCGAGGTATTTTTACAACTCTAAACACATGTGTTAAGAATAATCAGAGATAACTACTTTCCATTCTTAACAAGAATGACAATTGCTTTTTAGTAAATATAAGACTTTTAGAGCAATTTTAACAAAATTTCGAAGTTAGAATTAATATTTTTTATAAGTAACGAATATAAATCTGCAGAAACAGTTAAATTTAAGTTTATAAATAGATATTCATTTAACCCGTTAGCGCCCACTGTTCTCATTTGAGGACAGCTAATAAAATGGCACGCATATTTTTTGCGGTTTCTTGGAATGATTTCTGCTTTTCAGTGACAGTTTATAGCGTCACTCTAAATGATCCCTGAAAGTTTTATGTGCCTACTATAAATATTATTTCATAATTTGGATAGTCATTTTATGATTTTCATCGTCGCACATATAATTGCTTTTTGTGCAGGCATACTAACTTAAATCAAGTTGAATAATTATATATTAGGTCGTTTCAAAAGTTCGTGCGGTATTTTATTGCTTCATGTCATTAAAATACATCAAATCAAATAACAATTTTTAATCAAAATACTTTCCATTACTTTCTACAACCTTTTCCCATTTTTCGGGTAACAAATGTATACCACGGCTATAGAAGCTCTCGTCTTTGGAGGCAATAAAATGATGGCCGCACGAACTTTTGCAACGACCTAATATATTATAATAATTTACTTTCGAGTTCTTTGTCAACATATAATAAGAAATTAATCTGTTTTCTCCAAGTTTTTCTATCTCGAAATTTTCTCGCTAGAACACTAAACGTCAATAAATGAGGATAGGCTTTAAATTTAAAACTATCAGAAGAATTGTTTAGATTAATATATTTCGCTGTCAGTTGTCTATATTAAATTAGAAGTGAAATAATCAGCTAATAATATTTTGCAACATTAATTCGGGCGTTAACGGGTTAAATTTATAATTTTGGCTAACTGTTTTCTAAAAGTTAAGTGTTTGGGACGAAATCCGAGGTTGTTTGAATGGGAAGGCAGATAACAATAGTTTGTTTTTCAGATAATGACCTATATTTAAAAGGGCCGTAAACACCGAAATATTGCTCCAATTTTACAAAAAAATTGGAAATGTGTTTAACTAGCCTTAACAAAAGCAGTGAAAAAATACTTTTGAATTAAAAATAGTATATTTTACATTTTAAATATTTAGTTTTGAGTAATTTTTCTGTCCTTTAGAACACATTTCCCTGTGTTGAGTTTTTGTGAGATTTCAATGCAAGTTTTCTTTTAATGTTTATTTTATATTATACATATATATATATAAATTATAATAATCTTTATTTCAACAAAGTGCTTTAATTTTGAGCTGCAATTAAATGTGATTCGTTTAACTATAGTGATCAGCAAGCTAATTAAAATAGTAATTTTAAAAATGATAAAATCTTTAAAAATGTGCAAAATTCGATAAAATTTCATTAATAAATAATGCCTATCTTAAAAGTTCATAAATCAAAATTATGAACTTTTTAATTATGAATCAGATTTAATTAGATTTAATCTTTTTAGTTATGAATCAGAGTTAACTGACACCATTTCATTTATCAATCCTATATCACACATTTTTTATTCATATATTTATATCCCAAGAGGGAGACACAGCAACAATTGCTGCCAAATTATGAAATAATGTCATTTAAATCATATGCATGAATGATAAATCTGTCGCCTAAAATATTCTCAAGAAATAGTTTTTTTTTTTTTTTTTTTTTTTAATTCAAGTTTTCAAATTGCGTTTAAAACATGAAACATATATATTTTGATATTTATAAAATATAGGGAAATTGTCTATTACTTACGTATATAAAATCAACTTTAATCTCCTATTTTCTTGTTTATTTAATAAACAAGGTCATTAACTCAATAGTAGACTTATTTTTATTATTGTTATTATTATTCAAATTTTTGTATCAGTTCCACAAAATTTGTTATATTGCGATCTTTTTTTCCACCTACACACATGCCTACTTTCCCTCTCCCCCCCCCCCCCTTAATAAGTGACAAGTCCTGCTTAATAAGTTCTACCTGAAACAAATATTGCGGGATTTTGCATTTCATATTGTTTGATTACTTTTTGGGAACTTTATGTTTTCAAAATAATAATTATAATAATAATGCAGATTATCAAAACCTGCTTTAAATAAATTATTCGTTTAAAATAACTACTAAAATGACATCTGAAAATAATGTTTTTTGCAATTTGTATTTTGGTATCAATAAAAAATACGTAGAGAGTTAGAATTTTATAATGTCTTAAAATTAAAATCTGTTTTTGCATTGTAAACCTTAATTATTCATTTGAAATGCGTATAAGATTTGTGTATATCTATATTTTTGTCTACAAGTTTATATTTTTAGATCATTAAATTTTTATGCATGGCATCTACCCCATATACTTTTGTGATATCAGCAGGTAATAATCAGCAAGTTTCTAAAGTCAGCAACTTTGAAAATGCGTTAATATATACTCGTGTATACATATATACATATAAAATACGCAATATTTATATATAGGCAATATTTAAGAGTTATTTATTAAACAATTTAATTTATATAATTTTAGAAAATACATGAAGAAATATAAACGTTATAAAAATCACATGCAATTAATTGAGCAAGATATTTTAGATTTACTTTAAAAAATATATTATTTAAAACCCTTTATTATTTTTATATTAATTTTCAATCTAATACAATAACAGCGAGATTTACACTTTATACGGAAAAGCCTTTATATTTATACGACAAACCTCTAATTTTTTGAATAATTTCATTAAAAGTCCCCCTGTTAGTACTATTAAAAAGTATTGGGAAGAAAATGAATTTTCATATCGAAAAATATGCTTTTTTTCAATATTTTTTAAGCAAACATTTAACAACTGGATAAGATATTCTATTAATATTTAAGGATGTTTTACCAATTACAGTCAGTCAAGCAGACTAACGTACTAAACAAAGTCCTAAATAATTTTAAACCTTGTTGGAAAGTGGTAAAAATATATTTTGAAAATTAATTTTTAAAACCCTAAATAAGCTGTAAAGCTATAAACTTGCATATATTTTTGATTATTTTTAGATATTTTATTACTAAATTTTCTATTAAATTTTATTCTGTTTACTTAGTATTTATTGTTAATGCTCACAAATTAAAACGTGTTAGCAAATGCTGTTGAATTTAACTTATTTAATATACATAATATACATGAAAATACAATATTCATAATATACATAAAAATTTTAAATTTAAATATAAGACTATTTTATTATTATTATTATTATTATTATTTGTAACTTTAAAAGATATAGGAAAAATCTAAAAAATACATTTATACGCCCATGGAACTATTTAATTAAATCATAATGTATTTTTTAATGTTTATTTTTGTAATATCGTATGTATTTTACCATTTAAATACGTATTTTAAATTACGGGAAAACTATTTCCACTAATTTTAATAAATTTAACGAAGTTTAAAAATCCTAGTTGCCAAAAGTTCTAAAACTTTAAATCATTCTTTTTTTTTTTTTTTTTTTTTTTTTTTTTCATTTATTTATTTATTTATTTTTAATTGAAATATCAGTTAATAATTTTGTCATGATTTTTTTTTTTTTTTTTTTTTTTTTTTATGAGAAAAAAAAAAAAAAAAAAAAAAAAAAAAACCTTATAGATTTTATCATATAAAAAATTACAACCCATAAAGAATTATTTTAATAATTTGTCAATTTGGTCTACTGTAAGCTGCATAATTCTTTTGCATTTATTTCCAGAAATATTTTAATAGTAGATCAATATATTTATATATATAATCATTACACTAAAACATAAACATATCACAGGCATTTTAAAAATCAGCTTAGTTTATTTAGTTGGTTTATGTTACAACACAAAAATAATTAATTGAAATAATAAAAAGTTATCGATTCTTTAACTTTTCAAAAAAAAAAAAAAAAAAAAAATACTACGGACATTTATAAGAAAAATTAAAGATATGACCCTTTCCAAAACTGTATTATTAAAAGAAAAAATCAAATGTATGAAATAAATGAGCAGAAAAATAAGTACACTAAAACAAATAGCTTCAATAAAAGTAGTTAAAGACATGCGTGTAAAGATGTCATATATTTATTAAGGATTTTGACAATAAAATAACTTACTTACATATAATTACTTATACTTAATTATTTTATTTTACAAATGTAATACATTTTCTATTTACATTTAAACTTATTTATGATCAAAACGATATTATTTTACTGAGTTAAAAATGTTGCAAAAAACTAAGCATGAATGGTATCGAAAAAATGTTCTTGCATTTAGATGTTTGACATTATATATATATATATATATATATATATACGCATATATTTATTTATTTATACATGTTTCTTTAAATTAGTGTCTTAAAATTTAAATAAAAATTTATAAATGTATTTTAAAATATAACAAATATGTATATTAAAAATTTTTAACAACAATTTAAATTAAGAAATTCAGATTCAAAATTTCTTTTTTTTTTTTCTTTTTAAGAAATTCTCCAATTTAACCAATTTTTGACTAAACCTTATAAAGATCATGGAGAATACACCTTACAAATATTTAAATATATCTGTGCATTCATTTCAGCTTTTTCTTAAAATTTAGATTTTAAATTTTAGAAAACCTCAAATTCACATAAAATTTCACCCTTCAAACATAAAATATTTCTTATAAATACCTGCCAATGGATTGACAAAGCGTTACACAAATATTCTCATAATATAAATCTGAGTCTTTAAAAAATTCCAAATAAATAAAAATTATGAATACTATTTTCTATTTTAAATAATCTAGAAGAAAATTTTATATCTTATTTTATTATAGTTTAAGAAACTTTTATTTATTTATTTATTTATTTATTTTTTACTATTAAAATGGTAGTTTAAAAATGTCCACCGTGTTCTTAAAATTTATTCAAATCTCGCATTATAAGTCAAATATACTTTTATGTATACGTTTTTCTTTTATATGGTAATGAAAAAAAAAAAAAAAAAAGAAGAAAAGAAAAGAATATATATATATATATATATATATTGGTTTTGGTATCAGGATATCGAAAAGCAGAGTTTATAATTTCGCCCTTAAATGTTTCCAATTAAAATGGTTTTCTTAATTAAAAAATATATAAAATCAACTTTTCGATGAGTTAAAGGTTACAGTTCCACTGTAAGTAACAATTACAATTTATTATAATGTATTAACGGATATAATGCGGAAAAAGTAAGGTGTCATTAAAAATAGCAATCACATGAATACAATTAAAGTGCACATTTTCTGACAAAAAAATCAAAAAGGTGCCAGAGCTAAATTGAATCAAAATTAAAAACCACATATAATAAATAAAACAGATACACACATACAAGAAGAAAAATATCTAAGCAAATTTCTGACATAATATGTTGTCTATGCATTATTTACTTTTCAATTAATATTTAAAATTTTAAGTAAATTTAAGGAAAATAGTTTTAAAAAAATATTCGTAAAGAAGTGACCTTTAAGCTAATATATTTGATAATTTCTACAAAACAATGAGTCTGAATACGTAATTTTTAAATACTTAAGCTAAAATTTTACCTTCCAAGTTCGAAGTTTAGTGGTACTGAGTTGACTAGACAAAGAGGTTCTTTAAGCACCGATGTTAAGCAGAATCCCCCGACGTGAGCTTTCTTCTTTCGTCGCTTTGTGTGAGAGGTAAGCACCCTTCGAAGTTTACTAATTTCGGCAGCAGGAGTTTCTTCTTCGTTCACCTCTTTCTGAAGTTCTATTAAGTCCTGAGCTGATCCACTAGGTCCTCTATACCAAGACATGATGGCAGTTTTGTGATTTTGTGCTCAACGATATGTGATTTTTTTCTTTCTTTTTTTCAATATACAAAATTTTTATAGAGGGACAAAATGCTAATTTTTAAATCTAATCTCTGCAAACATACACTCTGCTATTTTATCGATTACGAATTTACTCTTCAAAAATAGGTCAAATCCGAGACACTTAAAATCTTATTAAACAAGAAGTGATAAATGTAAATTCGAAGATAGATTTATGTGCTTTTTAAATAGAAAATCTTGCTTGTACTTTGACAGAACAGTAACATTCCAAAGCCTTTTTATACTTTACTTTGAGAGAAAAGCTCAACAATGTTAAAATCTCACTTAATTCCCGCTGAATAATTTGTGTATATTATTAACATGTGAATACATATTTTAAGAACTGTTTGTTCGATTATTTTCTTCGAAAATATACCTGATTTTCATACTTCGGAAAAATATATTTACGCTAATATCCGATAAAATAGATCACTTCTGCTTTTCGCTATTCACACTATAGAAGTCTAAATGCACTCATTTTAAAAGAATTGTTAAAAAGTCTACGATGTAAATTGAATTAATGCTTCTGGTCGTTCTAATATGATACTTATTGTAAAATTTCGTTGTTTTACTTGATGGTTGCTTTTATAATATTTATTTATTTATTTTTTATTGATATGAACTAGAATGAAATAGTATACAAGATAATTCAAGAATCGAAGCAATAATTTCAAGAAAAATGTATCAATTTATAAATTTACGCACAAATACAGAACAATGTCATGTTGTGATCATATAAAATGTATTATTAAATAAGCATTATTTTTGAAAAAAGAAAAGTGTTCAGTAAAATTGTGAAATTTTTTTATTGTCGCCTTTGTACAAATTTATGAAATTTCAATAATGCTTTGTATAACTTTGAAAAAATTTGAACCTTAACTATATATATACATATTTATATATCATTATAAAAAGGATTAAAAGATTTTAAATAGAAAAAATTGGATATGACTCCATAAACACTAAAATATTCAAATCTATATTTCATAAGGAAGAAGTTTTAAGTACATTCATATACTTGTAGAATATTTTTTTTTTTTTTTAATTCATGTAATTATAATTATTATCTTCTTTTGTAGAGATAATATATTTAATATTAATATAATTTCACCACCATATATTCTTTTTTTATATACTTTCTTGAAGAAAAGTCTAGAAGAAAGCAAAATGATCTTTGCTACACCGATCAGAAATTTACACAGCAAATGAATGAACACCGCTTATTTGAAATTCAAACGTATCGCAAAGATCCTATCATGAGATCGTTGGTATATATAGCACAGTTTATCATTTCAAAATATCAAAGAAAATGTTCCAAAGTTTTCTTATTTTAAAATGGAACGAAATTTCACGATCTGAAGCACAATTTAAAAAAACTTCCAGTTCCATATCTAGATTTTTTTTTTTCTTTTTGCACTAAACAAATTCTATTTCCTACTTCAGCTATGGGCGCTACATTGTACAATCATAGAGGAGACTAACCCTGGTGCGTGCGGAGCGCTAGAGTGTATGTTCTCATCTGCTGGGGCTCTCTTGGTAGGTGGAGGGAACGATTTCTCTGACGGGTGTAGGGGGAGGAGTAGTGCGTCAGCCTCGATCCCAGCAGTGCAGGTGGAATCGTCTGCCAAAAAGAGAGGAAGCTTTTGCGGCCTGTTTTCTGTTATGTTGTATCATTGTTTAATGTTTCGCTTCTCCAATTTTCCGTGTATTCATTGAATGTTTTCTAATACTGTGATCAAAATAATCGTTTAAAGGAATTACTAAAGTATTAAAAATAACGAGTACTTTTCTGACAGAATGTTCAAAACATTAATATATGGAAGTAAAACTAAAATATAATTTTAATCAGGAAATTAATTAAATAAATTAAATTAAGTAAATGATAAAAATTAAATTTTAAATTTGTTGTTAATCATTGTTTGTCACATAAAATTATTTTGTTATTACTTAACGTAATCATAATCAAATATGTAATTTATAACTTGAGACATCAAAACACGTTTTATAAAATTAAAATTTGAACCTCAAGGTATATAAAAATAATATTAAAAATGCCAATTAAGGTATGAGTAATTTACTATAAAAAAAATCATATTAATAAGTACGGTGTTTTCCCTTTTGTATTCGTCTAAAAGTACACAATCTTTGCGAGTATATATATATATATATATATATATATACATATATATAACCCCACAGGCAAGTCACAAGTCTTGCCGCTTGCCTCCTTCCTCCCTTTTTTAGATTTTTTTTTTCCCTGGATTTCGATTTAGTTTGAGTTTTTCTGTTAGGATTTGGTTGAGTTGGTTTGCTGTATCGTTTGTTTTGCGGGCTGTTAAAAATTAAATTTAGTTTCTTTAAATATGTGTATTTCATCCCCTGATGAGATTTTTTTTTCACCTTTCTGAGCTTCTCCTACAAAGAGAATTTGTTCATTATTATTGGTCTTTGTGTTTTGGTGTTCTTGAGTCTGTTGCTTGGTTTCTACTGCGCTTAATGGGTCATTATTGTTCATTACAGGGCTCTCTTTTTTCAACTTGAAATATTGTCCTAGAGTCAACCTTCTTTTCATCAGAATCTAATTACATGGTCCTATTTCAATTTTCAACATGTATTGTTGTACAGTGGATTGGCGTCAATGCTACTGTTAAACTTGATAATCGAATCAATTTGGGAAATCTTGTTGCTTTGTTTGGCGTATGTGTGTCTCTTTGGTGAATTGTTTGACTAACTATTCTTCGTTCTCATTTATTGCTTCTACTATCAAAATGATTATATATATATATATATATATATATATATATATTCTTGAATTTTATAAATGTTCTATTAATATTATTATTATTCAATAGAACATGGAATGTATATTTAAAATCATAGCTCCTAATTAATCTGCCACTTAAATTTTCTGTATTTATTACTTTTTATTAATATTATTAATATTTATTAAATCACTGAAATGTAACCGTTGAATGACGGTCAAAACACAACAGTTAAATTTAATAAAAATTCAAATAAGAATACAAGAACATAAATAAATATTACAAGAAAGAGTTACTTTCTGACTTCTTACATATTCTCATTCCTTTATAATACTTTCATGAGCTGAACAAAATTATAAAGTTTTATAAAATTTTTGTTACGAAATTATAGTGATTTCGTCTAATCAAAATAGTTTTAATATTTTATTTATTGTTAAAATAAAATATCTTTTATAAACTGTTATTGATTTTTTATCACATTTTTATGTTAATTCTCAAAATAAGATGCATTTTAATCGCAGAATATATACGTATGCCAACAGAAGAATCCAATGTCTATTATATCCTAAGTGTATCATAAAAAAGACTTAAAAATTTATTTTGTCAATATATGTATATATATATATATATATATATATATATATATATATATATATATATATGTATATATATATATATATATGTGTGTGTGTGTGTAAGAACTTTTAAAGATTTCATTTTCAGTTTATGTAAATTCATATATTTATTATTAAAAAATTATTATTATTATTTAACAGTATATTTATAACAGTTTGATTTATAGTATAATAGTAAAATATATTTAATCTATTTATTTCTTAATACAGACATAATGTTTCTATACACAGTATTATATTTCTAAATAAAACCACTAAAGACCTTTAAAATTCCTCCCACCCAAAATATATATCTTATTCTTTTACCTAATCAACGATTATCTTTAAAGTAGCTTCTTAGATTTTAAGATAAACGAGCTGTAAGTAAGTAGAATGATTTTAATAATAATTTTTGCATTATATTCGAATTATACTGCTGACTAATTTTATGAACATAAATCAGAAAATAATTTAAATTTCCAATGGTATTTATTAGTTTTAAAGATTATTTTTCAAAAATCTTCTTGACTAAAAAATACCACGATAAATACCATTATAAATAATAAATTCCATAACTAATAAATACCACTAGTACCGCCCAATGGTCGAAACATTTTTGCAAAGCAAAGAAACTGCCATCTCGTAAACGGAATTAAATTGCAACGCAGGAACGCCTCTTGTCGGCCTATATGCACCCAAATTAAAACAACATAGTTTTACGTAATGCCCATATCATATATAGTGCATGGCACTGCAGAAGTTTATACACTGCAGAAGTTGAGATATAGCCTCAAATTAAATGGGGTGAATCACAACATAGCAGAACCATATATTGGGCCTAGTGCCATTAAACCACCCTTTATGTTCCAGCATCTAGTCAGCACCAATTCATACTAAGCTCCAACCAATTATCAAGTCCATTGGTTTATGTGGTAACGTGTCCGAGAAGCTTTGCTGATTCGTGTTCAAGAAATCTCAAGACGTATACTAAATTTATCGAAAACAGGAAATTGAAAAATTTTCCGAATATTATACGTTCTTCATATATGTGTAGAAGATATAGTAATAAATCCGCTTTTTTAAAAATAAGTAGTCAATTTCAATTAGTTAAAATGCAGTATGTTTTAGTTTAAAAATGTGTCTTTAAATTATAGCTGAAGTAAATAACAATGAAAAGAAAGAAAGAAAGAAAAAAGAAAAGAAAAGAAAAGAAATAATGCCATAAATCAATTAGGAAAAAAATAGAACTTTCTTGAATCAAACCCTTTTTTAATTTGCGTATATGTTCAATGGTATAAAACTTTGATCTAGCACTTTGATCACACATAATCATTTTTACCATTCTAATGACTGTTGCCTCTTAGAATGAAATATCTGTGCTCGACAAATTACGAATGCTACATCTATAGAAATTACTGTGTCCATGGTTTTATTTGAATTTTAAGTGATTGTCTCATTTAACGATTTTCTTCTTTAGGAAATTTTAACACAAAAAGAATATGTGTATAAAATGAAATAGTGCATAAAAAGTAAAGGTATTTTAAATTAACTTCTTGATCGTAAGAAAATAATTTTCCTACTTTGCAAATCTGGCTAATCATGCCTTTTGAATGATACCACCTTCAAACCGATAATTAATATGTTAAAAGTGTACGACGAATTTCATGTTTGCCTATTAATGTAAAGATCCTTAACCAATAAATACCATAACTATGATAAAGGGTTTGCTACAGGAAAACACGTCAATTCAAACCTAAATGAAATGTATGCCCAAATATTTTTATTTATATAATACATATAGAAATTTAAAAATAATCAAAGAAATTTCAAGTGAAAAAAATCTTACACAGAAATAGAAATAATTGATTTAAAAAATGTGCAGCAATTATAAATATCTACGGAGTGAAGTAATAATGAATATGAAAAGTACAAAATATTATTCTTTTAAATTATATTTTAGAACAATAAAATTTTGTTATTTTACAAAATAAATTTTCTACATATAAATATGATGAATGTTTTAAATTGTGTAAGATGCTGGTAAACATTATTATTCATATATGACAGAGTCAAAAAGAGTAAATTATATTTTTAAGTGCATCAAGTTTAAAATTTTCTTCGTAATTTAAGATTTTTTTTTTTTTTTTTTTTTTTTTTTTTTTTGTCAAAACACTTGAATTATGGAATAATAATTCCGTATAATGCATGACTTAAAAAACTATTCAACAAAATTTGCATGTATTTAAACAAATTTTTGCATGTATTAAATAAATATGATCAATATTTTTGTACAAAATATTATTACATCACTTCTTGTGACTATCAAATTTTCTTTTTTCCTGTCAAATGTTAAACTGATTATAGCATTGTAAATTTTTAAAGATTATCTTTCTCTTCATGTAAGTGATTAAAAAAAAAAAAAAAAAAAAATCATTTTCAACTATTTATAAGTACACTTCTTTGAGAAGGAAAATAGTTATCTACATCACTCTTCGGTAAATTAATGGAATTAATCTCTACATGTCCAAAAAGTAAGAAAAATGTTCGTAGATAGAACTACCAATATTTCTTCTAAAACAGACAAATTAGTTCACAAAAGAAAAAGTGCTACGAAATAATTAATTAACCCGTATTTGATCAGGAAAACCTCATGCTATATATTAGTTTTTTTTCTAAAAAGGTAACAATTTTATAAAGAATGTATAATTTATAAAAGGATACTTTTTCCGATGTAAAATTTGGAAATAATATTACAATAACCAAAAGATATTTTATATAGTAATATAATTTTATGAAGTAGTATGTTTTACATACATATTGTTATGGTTTGGATATATGAGAATCTTAATTAAGTTTTATGATTCAGCAAAATACATAATGAGTACTAAAAAATAAATAAAAAGAAAGCATTTTTCATCCCTGGATAGTTATTTGTAATCACATAAATCACTCATTATGAAAATCGAATTTCATATAATTCAGTCTGTGAAACAAAATAATGATATAATTTAAAGGAAAATTTTCCTTCAATTAATATGCAATTTCTAAATAATATGAATAGTCAGAAAAAAACCCGACTAATTTTTCCGCAAATCGTTGTATAAATAAACGGTTGGATCCGGTCAGTTAGTAAAGATTTTTAGTTTATATTAGTTTACATAGATTTTGCTTAAGGTGTGGTTTATATATTAAAACTTGCATTAAATTCCATTTAAAAGTGTCAACACTGATGTTTAACATTTTCTTTCATTTAGATCAATTTATCACAGAAAATAGCATAATTTATATATTTCTCCCAAATTTTCATGGAATTGTAAGTTGTCAAAATCTGAGTTGTTCATGTTAAATGAATATGTTACTTATTTATACTTATTATAATGAACTTGTAAAATAAATAACATATATATATATATATATATATATATATATGAGTGAATTAGAATGAAATGTTCCAAACATAATCAATGCATATTTTTGATTTTAAAAAAGTTTTTAGTTCAGAAAGCTAGAAATTTTAGAGACATATTTTAATTGGTATCATGGCGTCGTCATGTTTTATCATTTGTTTCATCTATATCAGAAAGTGAAAGTTCTGCCGGAAAATATATTCATTCCCACTGTTTTCTAAGCAACGTTCCAACTTCTAGTTATTTTATAAATTTATTTTATTTTATTTTTCGCAAAATTGATGCAATGCAGGCGAGAGACTGTGATTGTATTCCAAATAAATAAATAAATAAATAAATAAGCCCGCAAACTGAATCAATATGAAAAAAAATAAACTTTGTGTGCTCTTGTTTAATTATTCATGTAATATTGGCGCATATATAAACACAAATGACAATGATACATCCGGCGTGAATATGGCGTCTTTTTTCTTAAGTATTAAGTAATTTTTCTTATTTCTTACTGCTATTATTTATTTATTAAATCTTACTGTTCATATTTTTTAATTTGAATATTATACATCACGTATACTTTAAATTAAATGTGATGAAGAGCTGAAAACATCCTAATTGATATCCAGAGGATTGTTAGCACCCTCCTTTTTTTTTTTTTTTTTTTTTTTTGCTCACACCAGTCTATTTTTAGAGTATTTTTCGTCTCATTCCATCGCAAAGGTGTAACCCCTTTGTAAACCATCAAATACATTTGATGATAATTACTATAAAAATTAGGTGTTGTAAAAAAGGGGATTCCGGATTATGTTATGGTGGCAGCTATGGTAAGATTTAAGAGAAACGCGGTAAGTCGGAGCTTAGTGTTTAAAATAGAAATAGACTCTATAATAATAGATAAATACTTTTCCTTTCTTTCTTTCTTTCTTTTTTTTTTTAATATTAAGTTAATTTTTACCGCTAAGTTCTCTTTTAATTTTGCTGTCCATACGAACATTATAGGGTTTGTATGCCTCAAGTTATGTAAATTTTAACGCATAAAATAACATAATATACTGATTCATTTTTATTTTTAAAAAAGTGAAAGAAACCTTAATTTATCAATCTTATTAAAATAAAGAAAAGAAAGAAACGGAAAATGATATGTTACGATATGTCCGCCTTACAAAAATCCATTAATTATTGAGATTTTCCTATTATATTTAATTTAATGTTGCGATAGTATTTTAACAACATTTTCGTGAAATAATGTTTTTTTATATTGAATCAAAAAATGAATAATTTGAGTTTTAAAGTCCCCCCCCCCCAAAAAAAAAAAAAAAATAAATAAATAAATAAATAAATAAATAAAATAAATAAATAAATAAATAAAAATAAATGTGTCATTAGAAAAAAAAGGCACAATAGCGCAATACTATTTATACCCAATTAAAGTTGAAAATTCACATTTATCAGAGAAAAATGTTTAAAAACAAAGTAACAAAGTAATATACCTTATCAGATTTAAAGATTTAGGTAAATATCTTACAGACTGCATCCATATCAGTTCGAATATTTATTTAGTAAGAGCTTAGATACAAACACAATAATTTCATTTGCATAGCTTTAATTAATTTCATATTTAAACTTTACATATTTTTTTCCGGTTATTATCTGAATGAATATATTTCTTTTCTGTAAAATATACTAATTTAGTTTTAGAATTTTATGAATGAACCACTCATAAATTTTCGACTGTAACTCTTTAAACAGATAATTAAAAGTACATGAAACGGGCTTTTTTCCCCGAATTTCCTTCATCTCTTAAACTTGAATAGGCAGTCAAAAATGGGAGTTACCATTTGAAAAAAATGAAGTCGGCGCAGGTTTTTATATGTTACCGCAATATTTACCTACCTATAAGCAATATTTACCTACCTATAACATTTATAACTTCATGTTATAACTACGCTATCGGCATATCTGTATGATGATTTTCGGCAAAAAAAAGGTCAGAATATGTTTTTTTTTTTTTTTTTTTTTTTTTTTTATTCTGACGCTACATTTCTCATAATTGTAAAACTAACTCAGAAGGTTTTAAAATCTATCAGAATTATATGCAATAATTAGCTCACTCTATGCATTTTTTAATAACATACCTTAAACTGTTGTCATATATTCTGTTTGAAAATAAATCATTGAATAATTAAATAATCAAACTTATTCACATTAAATCCCAGACTAACAGCTAAAAATATGAAATTATAATTCAGGGCACCCCAAAACTTGTTAATGTATCAAAAACTCAATTTTTAAATTTTTACCACAGAACAATGCTTTACCATCCATGTATGAACAACCAAATGTAAATATTAACAAATATTAAGAGAACTGAATATTTTTTTTTTTTTGCGCACATATCTATATATATTTTTAAATTATTATTAGTTAAAGAATAATAAAACTTTCAGCGAATGTACTTTAAACTTTCCAATACATTTTTCTTTCTGTGTTTTACAGGTGAGCCACACTAGACACAAAAGTAACAACAGAATTAATAAACGGATTTTAATAGAATAATTTTTCAAGACTGAAAGTGACTCAGCCTCATGAATCTGCTGGAATTTTTTTCCGTTTTTAAGAGTTACACATTAGACCAACACAGTATCCGATGTTTGTTACTGAGCTTTAAATATAGCAATTTTATTATTTTTGGATAACCTCGAATTCGAAGACCTTTATCTATAGTGATCGATGCGTTCAAGAAAGTCCTTTATGAAATCATCCAAAATGGCAGTTGTGTACCTCTACGACAGCTCCAAGGAAAATTGCTATTTTTCAGCAAGAAAATGCAAGGCCTGCTACACCCATGATAACAAAGTATTAGATCACAAATATGGAATGAAAAACTGTTTCTCAGACTCCCTATAACTCTGATTTAACTCTTTCTAATGCCTTCCTCTTTGGGTCTCCTCTTGTGTAAAAATAATGAAAAGGTATCATAGAAGTTTTTCCTTCTGGAAACGTTAGTCTAAAATTGAAACCACCTAGATTTTAGCAGTATGTCATGGAGAGAACATTGCGTCAGAGCTGCATTAATTAGAATAATCTTCTAGATAAATGTTTAAAGTAATTTCATTGAAAACGTGATTATTTTAAAGCCAATAATATAAACATTATACCCAAAGGTACTAAACTTACAGAATGCCCTTTGCAATAACTCTGCTTTTAATTATGATACTAGCGAGCTTCGCCCGCATGCGGGTCAGTATTTTCAAATGAATCACTATAATTAATGAATCACTAACAGTAACTTTTAGTCTTAAGAAAATAAAAAAAATAAAAAAATCATTTCTGATCGGGTAAAATGTCGTCCCGAGTCCCCACTGCCTTCATCAGCGCAGTCCCGTGCGCGCTGCGCGTGCACAAGTTAAGGCATACACGCGCTGCGCGGGCGTATGCCTTCCCTGACCCTTCGTACCCCCCTCCAAAAAATAATCATTTCTGATCGGGTAAAAACTCACACCGGGTCCCCACTGCCTTCGGCACGCAGACCCATGCGCGCTGCGCGCGCACGTGTGAAGGTATACGTGCGCTGCGCGCAAATATTCCTTCTCAAATAAAATTTTTATTCTTAAGAAAAGAAAAGAAAAAAATCATTTCTCATGGGGTATAAAGTCGGCCCGGGTCCCCACTGCCTTCGGCAGCGCAGTCCCGTGCGAGCTGCGCGCGCACAAGTAAAAGAATACACGCGCTGCACGCCCGCATTCCTTTCCTGACACTTCGTACCCCCTAAAAAAATCATTTCTGATCGGGTAAAAAATCACACCGGTTCCCCACTGCCTTCGGCAGCGCAGACCCATGCGCGCTGCGCGGGCACGTGTAAAGGTATACGCACGCTGCGCGCACGCATTCCTTCTCAAATCAAATTTTTATTCTTAAGA
This sequence comes from Salticus scenicus, assembly GCA_963930645.1. Lineage (NCBI taxonomy): Eukaryota > Metazoa > Arthropoda > Arachnida > Araneae > Salticidae > Salticus > Salticus scenicus. The sequence continues at coordinate 134,428,229 of OZ005648.1, forward strand.
ATAGAAAATTAAAAAAAATATTTCTCATCGGTTAAAAAGTCGGACCGGGCCACCACTGCCTTCGGCAGCGCAGTCCCGTGCGCGCTGCGCGCGCACAAGTAAAAGAATACACGCGCTGCACGCCCGCATTCCTTTCCTGACACTTCGTACCCCCTAAAAAAATCATTTCTGATCGGGTAAAAAATCACACTGGGTCCCCACTGTTTTCGGCAGCGCAGACCCATGCGCGCTGCGCGGGCACGTGTGAAGGTATACGCACGCTGCGCGCACACATTCCTTCTGAAATCAAATTTTTATTCTTAAGAATAGAAAATTAAAAAAAGTATTTCTCATCGGTTAAAAAGTCGGACCGGGTCCCCACTGCCTTCGGCAGCGCAGTCCCGTGCGCGCTGCGCACGCACAATTAGGGGATACGCGCGCGGTACACGCCTATTTCTTCCCCACCCTTTCAGCCCCTTCTAATTAACCTACGTATACCAATTTTGAACGGTCTTACTCAGTTAGCTGAGATGCAAAAAACACCTAATCAGGACGCCTCAAAACGTGTAAATCTGCTGAAAACTTTTGATAATATAAAAAAACTTTAAAATATATTTCGAATGATGTATTAAAAATAATTTAATCATGATTAGAAATTGAAATATTGAAATTTGAAAATATTACAGCGCCATCTGGCGGTAGAAATTTCTGTATTCCACTGTTCGATCCTAAATCAACAAACTTTCAAATGATGTATTACTTATGAAATTATTTTAATTAGTAGTTGAGATACAAAAGAAAACTGATTCAGGAGACTTCAAAACGTGTAAATCTGGTGAAATCTTGAATTCCATTTTCGATAATGTAAATGTACTTTAAAATGTGTATCGAATGACGCATTAAAAAAAATTTAATCATGATTAGAAATATAAATATTGTAATTTAAAAATATTACAGCGCCGTCTCGCGGTAGAAATTTCTGTAATCTACTGTTGATTCCAACTCAACAAAGCTTTCAAATGATATATTACTTGTGAATTTTTTTAAATTAGTTACTCAGACAAAAGCGAAACCCATTCAGGACAACTCAAAACGTTTAAATCAGGAGAAATGTCGAAATATCGAATTTCTGTAATCTACTATTCAATTCCAAATTAACAAAGCTTTCAAATGATGTATTACTTATGAAATTATTTTAATTAGCAGCTGAGATACAAAAGAAAACTCATTCAGGAGACCTCAAAACGTGGAAATCAGGTGAAATCTCTAATTCCACTTTCGAGACTTTAATTAGTAGCTCAGATACAAAAGAAAACCCATTCAGGAGACCTCAAAACGTGTAAATAAGCTGAAATCTCGAATTCCACTATCGCGATGCAAAAGAAAACCTAATCAGAATTCCTCAAAACGTGTAAATCGCTTGAAATCTCGAATGCCCCTTTCGATAATGTAACCGTACTTTAAAATGTGTATAGAATGACATATTAAAAAAAAAAAATTAAACATAATTAGAATTTTAAATATTGATATGTTAAATTATTACAGCGCCATGACACCTCAAAACGTGTAAGTCAGGTGAAATTTCGAATTCCATTATCTACGGTAGTCGGTTAATGGAAGTAAATAGAAAAATAAATATTTTTACCTTAAGTGTATTTGTGTCGTTTTGAAACTCGCATCCTCTTTCGACAGATAAAATGTCAGGCGTGTAAAGATAAAATTTAATTTTTAATTAAAATGTAAATCTTTTGTTTATTGACCAAAATCGATGAAATTTGAACTGCAACTTTGTTTTGTGGTGTTAAGATTGTATACTAATTGAAATGTGCGAATTTTGAAAAATTGAAGAAAATAGAAAAAATCAATTTTTAATCGCAGTACAAAAACACGTGACCTCATTAAATACCAGATGTGTTTCTTTCCGTTCAAGACTGTAGACTTTCGTCTGCAAAGCTAAGATTCTTATGATTTGTTGCCAACATTTTTTTATAGTTTAGTTAATTTTAAAAATCTAATTGTCCGATCGATAAGCCGTTTAAACCATCAGATTGAGAAAAAAAAGCCCTTTCCAATGGTATCTTGTTTGTAACAATACGACTGATATTTCTAATTTATTTTCCACTTTTTCCGTAAAAATGTCGCTTTTTAAGCATTTAATCATGAATTCTGGGTCATTTTTCGGTAGACATGGGTCAACATTTCAATTAATATCTCCGCTAATTAGGGTCGCATCGCTTAGCGAATTATCGCGATGTCGAGATGAAGAAATTCTGCGTCTGTCGACACCGGTTTCAAGTCGATGCGACCATTAGCGCCGGAGCTTTAGCGATGACAAGGCATTTCTCACAGACAGACAGACAGACAGACAGATGCGCACAGATTTTAATAATATAAGGAGATGATTTACCCAAGCACAAATGCTTGTGAATATATGTGTGATCACAGATGCTTGTGAGTTCACATTGCTGAAATTACAACAGTAATATTTCATTATATACACCCCATACAATTTTAAGTATTTTCTTTTCTTTCTTTCTTTCTTTTTTTTTTTTAAATAAAATATGTCAGTTTTTTTCACTAGTTAAAAGACAATTTAAGTATTTTCTTTTATTATTTTTACTAACCCAGTATGTAAGGAAATTTATAGTTTATTTATTAAAAAGTGTCAAGTAAACGGTAAAGTAATCCTATTTAAGGTAAATGAAAATTAATGTAAAAGAAAAAAAAAAAAATGTAAAATTATTAGGAATAAAATCTGCTTGAAATGAATTAAATCTTAGTAAATGTTCTTCCACTTTCTAAGAATTTCAAATCTCACATTATTTGAAATTTTTGGGAAAATTTCACGACATGAGTAACTCGAAGTTTCTCATTCTAAATCGTTTCAAATTTCACCAAAGTTATATTTTTAATTTTTCTCATTAAAATTTAAAATTAATTATAGTGTTTATTAGAAACATAATTTTTTTTTTTTATATATTTTCATTCAAAAGTGAATTTTGAAACTTGTTTATAATTGCTTGAAGCAATAGCAGTAAATTTTTATTCCTATTATATGGAAATTTCATTATATCAATGTCTTATTATCTAAAAATATCTTATTATTCAAATTATATAAATGATAATGTCAGTATAACAAAACACTAGACTGAGAATATTATGAAGAAGATTTTTTTTTTTCGCATATTTTTATAAGAATATTACTTAATCATGAAAAATATATTATAGAAATTTTGAACATTGATTTAATTGGACATTGTTTAAATTAATAATAAAATCTTCTTCTTCTGCTCTTATTTTATTTTATTTTTTTAACTGTTAGTCAAAAGAAAAAGAAATTCAATTTAAATTCATTTAGTATATAATAATGTGTAATATTTATTTTTACACTGGATTTTCACTATTACATTTATATTTATATTACATTTATATTACATTTATAACCCAATAATATTTATAATTAAAATATCTCAAATCATAATTTCTCTTTCAGATTTTATTAGATAAGTTTTAATGGAAGAAAGCTTTTTATATTGATTTTAAACTTTACACATCAATTAAGTAACAATAAGACAGTTAGAAAAAAGTGTAATTCATATCCATAGAAAAATTTTCAATAAAAAAATTGCTAAAATTATTAAAATCAAATTAATCAGTAATTATTTTCAAATAATTTTCTTTTACAAAACATTTTTTTTTTAATCTTAGCTATTAATATTTAAAGAAAAGGGATCAAAGTCTATAACTATGCAGCTTAAATTATGTGGCTTTTTGAATCAGCCACAATTCACAATAAAAAGCATAAATTATATATATATATATTACGAAACTGTGATAGCAATCTTGTATTAATAACTCTTAATATTTGTTAAACGTTGACAACAGTTTAGTTTGATCATTTTAAAATAATAATTTATGTTTTTATCATTTTATAAAAAAAAAATATTTAAAATAAAATTATGAGAAAATCAATTTGGAACATTGATTATTTTAATTAAAACTGTATCTCAGAGCAAACTTCTCTTATTAAACTATTTCAACTAACACAGTAATTTAAACACGACTTAATAATTCAGATGAAACTCATGAACTAAAAGTTCATAGATTGGTATAGTCCCATATTAATAGAATCATACACTTTTATCGATAAACAGAAACATTAATAGGTTTTAGTATAAATTTTGTGGATTTCTAGAATTGGAGAGTGATTATGTTATATATCAATAATCAATGAAATGATTCCTTAATCTTTTGTCTAAATGTCGACTTTTATTTTAAGAGCATATTAATTATGTTTTCTAATAGATAATATAGAAAATCCTTGCCGCAGTGTTTTTTTATCTTTAAACAAACTTTAAACAAAATTACAAATGATTCATAATTTTCTTTATACCACAACTCATACGCAATACATTTTAAAAATACAAGTAGAGGACGGTTAAATATTTAAACAAAAGGAAGCAAAGAAAATCTTTGCTAATCATTTATTAAACTCCTTTAAGATAAGTAGTTGAATATCTTTATTTTCTTTACAACATTTAACAAATATTTCATAAGAAAACATTTTTTTTCTGCGTTTCAGTATTTACAATATCTATCTTACTCCAAAGAAAGATTCATATCTTATAAAATCTGAAATAATCCTCTTTGTACTAATAAAAAATGTTTTTGCTTTCTTTTATACGTTTTTCTATGTGGATATGTATAAATCTAACTGTTAGATTAAATACTGATTGAAAATTAATTATTTTATAAATTGTTGGACAAATTTAAATAATTAAGTGGTAACTCTAAGTTTTCGTATTTAATGAAAGTTAAAATATTCAAGATACAGCCTGCCTGTCACGTAGAATCCGATACATATGATGTTCATTTTTTTTTTTTTTTTTTTTTTTTTTTAATAATAATAATTTTAATATACTTGGAGACTTGCCAACCGTACGGATTTTTCGAATCCCAATAATTTTTCGTAGAAATATCTGCGTTACATTTTAATGACAATTCTGTTATTAAACAAGCCGAAGATAATTTTAAACGAATAGTGGTATGAATTAATCCGGAGTGTTGGCAGCTTTGTACTTGCAATACTCATATTTTGTTATTGTTACTTGTTCGAAAATCTTTCTTCATTTTATCAGTTAAGATTTTTAAAAGATAAATAACTTAATATTAAAGATAATTTAAAGGACATATGGTAAAAAGTAAAAGTCAATATTTATGTTCTGAATTATAAAGAATTATTTTAAACAAATGTATTTAATTTTTTTATGAGTGAAAATAACATCATTCATTTTATTGAAAATAAATTAGAAATAAAATAATAATAAAGTTTTTTCTTTAAACTAATTTCAACAAAATTTTGATTAATGTGTGTAATTGTATATAGAAAAACAATTGCGTTTTGTAATAGAAATAATCACAATTTTTATATATCTAATACTTTAAACACTATTAAAAAATAGAATAAAATCTAGTTATTTATCATATACTTCAATAAATAAATAGTAATTTTTTCAGGATGAATCACATAGGCATAATTTAAAACAATAAAATCTAGTTATTTATCATATACTTTAATAAATAAATAGTAATTTTCTCAGGATGAATCACGTAGGCATAATTTAAAACAATAACTGCATTAACAATAAATAAAATTTTCTTTTAAACTAAAGTTAATTAACATTTATGTATTATTAAAGTTCAATAGTAATTTTTTTCAATGATTTTATAAAAAAACGTACATACATATAAGCACTTACATACGCATATATAAATATATATATATATATATATATATAGGAAGTCCGAAATTAAAGGACTCTATTTTAAAGTTGTCTACAGACGAAAATATTGTTGAGAAAGTTATAAAATTTTGTGTAGTATATAATGAAGTTATGGAAATTTGTTCGAGCAAATAAAAAAAAAAAAAAAAAAAGTTCAAAATTTCGCCACCAGGGGCCTTTTTTCAATGAATCACACATTTCCTGATCCATGGCCTCCCCGGTCTAAAAATCTCATTCCATGCGAATTTTGGCTTTCGGAGAGTTTGAAAAGTCTGGTGAATCGTGATAAACCGAGAACTTCACCTGATCTTAGAGAAAGTATTTCACAACATGTTAGCATTTCACAACGTGTTTGTGACGTTTCCCTGAACATACTGCAGTCAGTTGTGAAATATGCTATCTTAAGTTTCCAGATGGAGTTGACAATGATGGCCATTATGTTAAACATGTCTTGTTGTAATAAAATTTCAAAACTATCATAAATATATGCTAAAAAAGTAATCTATTAAAAATACCCTCTGGTGGCAAAAATTTGAACCATTTGTTTTATTCTCTGAAAACAATTTCCATATTTTCATTATCTTTTACACACAGTTTCATTACTTTCTCAAAAATAGTTTCGTCTGTAGATAATTTTAAAGTACGGCCGAATAATTTCGGACAACCTGTATATATATATATATATATATATATATATATATACAGTAGATGCCGCTTAATGTGATCACTTTGGGACAGACACTATTCGAGAACAATAACCGGTTGATAACAATAAACGAAAAGTATCAGGAATACAAAATTTAAATTTTACTACGTACTAAGTAAAGTTTTTTTAGAGCTACAAATTTAAAAGACAATGATCCATTTAAACGCTATATTGAACAAGTCGTTAAAATAGGTCAATTAAAAAAAGTTTTCCAAAGATGTCTGTCTTGATTTTTGTCTCAGCGAATTATTGATAAAACTTTCATAACTGTAATGTTCACGAAAGTCTCCAGCAGTGCCTTTGCGTTGCACTCCGAGTCCCAAAACATGGAGAGCCTGTCTCATTTCAGTAGCAGTTGGAGTATTCTCAGCAATGTTTTTAACATCGTCATCATCTTCATCTAATACCTTTTCATCTTTTTTTTTTTTTTTTTTTTAAGATAGAACAAGATACAGCTCGGCATACATCTTCATCAGTCATCGTTGTAGTCACTTTGGCGTTCTCATCTATAGACATCCATTATGCAAAGTTATTTTCAGTCATATCTGAGTGTAAGATTTTGATATGCTTTAATGTGACGTTTACATCGTGGGCAATACAGTTATCGATGAGTACAACGAAATTGTGATGTGTGATCTAACTCTTTGTCCCACTTTAGAAGCCATTCGCTAAATAGAGCAACTGTCATCCACGCTATTTTATTTGCAGCATAATCAACAGGTAATTTTTTAACAACCTTAAAGCATCTTATTTTTTTTATCCGATAACAATCAGTTTTTTCTTTTTTCGTCATGCTCGCACAACAGAGTACAGCTACGCGTTCTTTTGAAACCTTGCATCCCTTAGAGCTCTCATTTTTGAGCAGATACGTGTGTTCTGGCAAGGGTCGAAAATAAAGTGCGGTTTCATCAGCATTGTAGATGCTGTCGGGTGAAGCATGAGCGATATTTTAGGTCATTTCACGGAAATCCATTATTCTGCAGCTGAAAAATCAGCATCATTTTCTTCTCCATAAGTACGTTTGAACACAGTATTCTCTCTTTTTTGCCAAATTAAACCACCCGTCTGTTGCGACGAGATTTTCTTTGCCTATTTTAGAAGCAAGATCTTCATCTTTCTGCCGCATTAAAGGACCGTGTATGCGTGCATCATTTTGCCTAACTTTGGGAAACCACAGTTTCAAAGCAGATTCGACTTCTCCATCTTTTCCAGTATGTCTTCGCTTACAGTTCAAATTTGCGTTCATCTTCGTTTTATTTTCAATCTCGTCGCGATTCTTTATCATTTTACAGAGTAATGGCTCAGAGATTTTTAGTGCAACAGCAGCGTTTCTCTGACTCATCTAGGGTAAATTATCAAAGTGTTTCAAAATGTAAACTTTGTTCTTAAGAGTTAAATCATTGCGTTTTTTTCCTGCTCGTACAAACAAAAGAGGCCTTCTATTATTTTGGGGATTTTCCTATTGGTTTTATAGTTTGCAATTTTTGTTGACTGAATGAAAAAATAAATCGAAAACGGTACTTGAAAATGATAACAATAAACGAAGGCGCTAATTACAAAAACCGATTTTTTTAATATGTGTTAATATACAAGCGTTCGGGACTTCGCGATTCTGATAACATTAAACGAATGATAACATTATCCGCGATCACATTAAGCGGCACCTACTGTATATATATATATATATATATATATATATTTCAAGGGTGCACCTAAATATTAGAATAGAGGGAGTGATATGCATATTCATTTCTTTATTTTAATTTTTTAATTATTTTGCGATATAATAATTATTAAACTGATATTAAAAAAGAAGAAAAAAATCTTTTATTATGGAATTTATTTTTGCTTCAATTCACTCTTTAGCATAATGACTTTCGAAGAAAAATTTGTAAAAATTTTCTGACTTTGCTTAAGCGTTCAATTTAGCATCTATTTTTATTTCTTGAAATAAACATTTTAAAATGCCCACTTTGCAAAAACTGAAAATCCCGGTCTTTAAAATGCTTCATTTGAAGAAAAACTTAAATTTATCTTGCTCAGCAGAAGTTTCAATGCTCTTCAACTTTTTAGGAGGCAAGAAAGCTTAAAAAATTGATACGTTATAAAAGGCATTTTAGCGAGATTTATCCTTTTATAAAAGATGAAAAATATTAAGCATTTAGGACTGAAAAGTGGTCCCCCTATACTTATGTAAATTTTTGAGTTTAAAAAATTTATCCGTTTCAAGTTGCATGCTTTCATATGTATTCGATTAGGAAAATATATTTATTTATATTTATTTATTTATTTATTTTATAGTATAAAGATACTTATTTAATATAATAAGAGCTAAATAATTGATTGTAACTGTTTTATTTAAACTTTTGTATTAATTAAATGCATTGTAAATATTAATTAGGAAAATAATCTAAAATGCTTCAAGAATTAATGAAATCTGAAGTTCAAATTTCAAGAAATTTTTTTTTAAAAGGATTATATTCTACAAGAAACACAGGGAGTTAATATATTTGATTAATCAAACTAAAGAAAGTTCGCCTAAAACAACCTTTTAAAGCAGCCTTGTATTTTTGCACAAAAACAATGTAAAAAAACAATTAACTTTGTGCACAGAAAATGAAAGTGTAATTTGATTGCATTAATTAGAAAGTATTAAGATGAATGTATAAACAATTAATTAAGGCAGGTTAAATTTATTATACTTAATGTGCTATTTTTGTTTACTTATTCATTCTTATTTGAATAAAAACGTATAAATTTAAGTTTAACGTAATTTAATCCGATAAATATTAAATATTCAAAGCTAAGAACGTAGGACATTTTTTTTTTATATATAATTGCTTATAAAAAGAATTTTTATAAACCACCATATCTTATTATTTTTAATTTATTCATCTTAAGTCAACTGATATTTTTATGAAAACAATTTAGGCAACAAAAGAAGCAACATATTTTATTATTATTATTGTCTTTATTTTAGTTTCTCTCATAACATTTAAGCAATATTTGATTTATAATATGTAAGTAGTTTGCTTAGTTCAAAATCGTTAAGAAAAAAAATAGTATTTTATCCTTTAAGATATATTATCGAGGGAATAATAACCGAAGATTTATTATAATGATCCAATATCTGTGGTTTATACTATACAATTATTTTTCTGTTTTTAGTTTGTATTGACTTTAAATAACTATTATATAACATTTGTAAATATTTTAAATTTATTTTTTTTTTCTTTTGTTGCTATCGACAAAAATTATGAAGTTTATAGTTTCAAAGTAAATAAAAATTTCAAAATAGAATATTTGTAGGAATTTTATTTAATATATATAATTTTTTCAATTATGTGGCTTATACGCATTTTAATTATATATTGTATAGAGGATTATCATAACTTTCATTACATTAATTTACCATATTTCCATTCAGTCTTTGTTTAAAATAATATGTCATCATTAAAAAATAAATAAAAAATAATCGGAGTTTGTTACTATTTAAAATGTAAGTTTATGATCCTTTTTATTTATAATCCTTTATATATATATATATATTAATACAAAATATATATCTATTTATCCATCTATCTATATATCTATATATATATATAATATTCAAATACGTTTAAATCAATAGTAAATTTAAAATAAGATTTTTTCCCCCTAAATGATAATAAATTAATCTTTAACTTCCCTTTTTAACTTTATCCTCTTAGGTAATTATACATTAGTTGTAGTTCATTAAAATAAAATAGATTTTTGTTTTGTTTTTTAACACTAAAAATTTTTTGAAAACTGTCTGCTGCACAATCCTTGAAATAATAATAATAATAATAATAATAATAATAATAGTAACCAGACACTTTTGATTTTAGACTTTTTTATTTGAATCTTGCTTAAACGGCACCCTTCAGCAATATTTCACGAAAGCTTTTAATTCAAGATTATTTATTTATTTATTTAAAATTGCATTTTAGGGCACTAAATAGTCCTTTTATAGAATAATAATAACAATAATAACAATTTCTATAAATCTTTTAATTCATTTTACGATTTATAATTAAGATTTACTGCATTTTAAAATAATTCATGTTATACATTTTCATGAAATAATAAATGTCAAGATTTTTTCTTGCGCTATATATTTATAGACTTTTTTACGCTATAGATTTATAGAGAAAGTCTAGAAAAGCACAGTCCAAGATAATTGAAAATGCCTAAAAATCAGATTTATGCAAATTTGCATGAAAAATAAAATAAAAAGTGACACAAAATGTAAAATTAATTCAGATTAATATTTCAAAAATATAATAAATAAAAAATGAACAAAATGAATAAAAAACATTAACACTCATTTTAATTTTCAATTTTTACATCATAAAAAATTAACAATGTACTAGATAAAAATAATATTTTGTTTATTTGCGGAAAGTAGTGCATTATATGTCATATTTATCCCGTTCTGAACATACTGTGAAAGGGAAGTAATGTAATCATGTTTTGCGAAATAGATTTTACATCTCGCATATTTTAAAAACGAACCGTCGTAGAACGTTGCAAATTTATATTTGTAACTGTAACTGTCACTTTATACTTTCGTTATGACACGAGATTCCTTTTTAGAGATATCTAAGAATTTACCCTTTTTTTTTTTTTTTTTTTTTTGTGATGTATGTATATGTGCCTGTGGGTGAACACGATATCGTCTAAAAACTTTGTTAGAATGGGTAGAAAGTCAATGCATATACTATAGGTCACAATAGAAAAAATTGTATTCATATTAGTCAATAGTGCTCATCGTTTTTTTTTTTTTTTTTTTTTTTTTTTTTTTTTTACACAGGGATGCAAAGAAAAAAAATTATCATTATGGTTTATGGGATGAAATTACTTTAAATGCAGTAGCGACATAACGCATTATTCAAATGAACTGAAAATTTATATACATGTTTGGTCACCATTGCACAAATGTGTAGATTTTTGTGAATCTGCCATTTATATATATATATATATATATATTTATTTATTTATATATATTATTTATTATATTTTTTTCAGAAAACAAAAAAACTTTCTTTATCATTATGGACTATGGATTCAAATTATTAAAAGTACGGTAACGTCTAAATGTCTTATTCAAATGAATTGAAAATTTACATACTTATTACAGATCATTGTCACGTGAACCGAATGTACTTTGGTAAATCTAGTATTTATAGTCTTTTTTTTTCTTTTTTACGGGGACGCAACAAGAAATTATTTAGCATTATGACCTACGAATTGAAATATTTAAAGTATTATTGCGTCTAAGTGCCTTATTCGATTGATCTGAAATTTTATATGCATGTTATTGATTATCGGTACACGAACTATGCAGATTTTCGTGAATCTAGCTGTTATAGATTTGTACGGGGAAGCAACAAAAAATTCTTTATCGTTATGAACAATGGGCTTAAACTATTTAAAGTGCAATAGGTTTAAACGCCTTATTCGACTGACCTGACTGATTTCAGTTTTCGCTTACTTTAATTTGTTTAAACTACCGTTAACTACTTAATGTTTGGTAAATCAAGCGGAGACACTCTTTGTTTTTTTTCTTGTACTGTCTGAAGAGTTCTAGAACGTAAATTTTTCATGCTCATTGTTTTCAGTAGCTGGGCTATTACTTTCTTCATTCAAGTATTTACGTACCAACTAAGTTTGATTATTTCATCATTGAAACTAAATTTTGCTGACGTATAGAACCACTTTTAATATGAAAACACCAAAGAATCGGCATTTTAATGTAATAAGTAGAAAACTTTGCATTGCATTTTATGGTGTTTATTCAAAGTTTTGTACTTATAGCACCCCTTCATTAATTATAGCGCATTACTTGTTTTCAGAACCATATACCACATACATGTGAAACCTCTCGAAAACACTCGTAAAATTCTAAATATAATTCTAAAATTCTAAATATATTCTAAAATTCTAAATTCTAAATTCTAAATTCTAAATTCTATATTCTAAATTCTAAATATATTCTAAAATTCTAATATATATATATATCTATATATATATATATATAAGTTTTGACTGATTAAGTAAAATAAAAAATCTCTTTCAAAATGTTCTTTCTTCTGCTAAGCCTTGCTAATATTGTCGTGTCCTGTAATAATGTATTTTTCATTATGCGAAAAAAAAGTAGTCTGTAATTTCTTAACATAAACATGTTTTATGAATAGTTTCTACTAAGTTTTAATTCAAATAATCTGATCACGAATTATCTAGAGTCTATTGTGAACGTTTTCACTAGCAGAATCGCAATTTTACAGCAATCACTATATAATATACTTATATCTTATTATATATATTAGATATGTTTTAAATAATCGAGAGTCTACATAAAAAAATTGCTTCAACTTTTAGGACTTTATATTGACAAATTACAAGATACTGTACTTTTAATTAAAGATTTTTCTCGTCTTGGTATAATTAATAAAACTAAACAGGATATCATAGCATTTTCTTAACGAAAAAAAAAAAAAAAAAAAAAAAAAAAAAAACTAATAAACTCGGTATTTTTTTTTTTTTTTTTTGGTTGTTCATAATACTGTAATGATCAGTTTTAAAACTAATTATTACAATACTAGTATTGTTTCTATTTATTGCAATTTTAGTACTATACTTAACTGAAACACAAAGTGAAAGGGGCGTGAAAATTTGAAACTTTTAAATTACACTTAAGTGGCATAAATGAAATACATTTTTAAGATCGAAGATTTTTGAACTTGAAATTAAAGTTTTACGACGGAAGATTGCGTATATAGTATTTCCTTTTTTTCTTTTCTCAAGTTAGAAAATGCATTATTTTACTTCGAATTTTTTGTATTTTTTTTTTTATTACTTTCTTATTCTAAAATATTTTAAGATAATCATGGGAGTTATTTAAACATTTTCTGAAAAAAAAAAAAAAGCTACTTATTTTTTTGTTATCGAACGAAAGCAAATGTCTCCATTAGAAAATATACTGACATTAATTACGGTAAAAGCCTCAGGTAATGATTACTGCGGTAACATTTAAAGTTTACATTTGATCGCTTTTCCACTTAAATTTAAGAGGATTACGCCTCGATACTAAATGGTATATTCACGTTTATCCAATAAATACTGAAGAATTGCTCTTTGAATTTAAATCCAATGTTTATTTTCTGGAATAAAAACATTAGCTTTAATATATATATATATATATATATATATATATATATATATATATATATATATATATATATATTAAAAAAGGAACTTTTATTATTATTAATATTATTATTTTACATTTTAAATAACTAGATATAAATATTGTACTTTGTTTATGAATCTAAAACGTATATTGCGTAAACCGAATATTAGTATGCAATATTCTCTTAAAAATTTTATAAATACATTTTTTTATTCAATATGCAATATGTTATCAAATGTCATAGTAAATAACTAATAGATAAAATAAAATCAATATGGATCAGTCTCTATATTTTCTAATTGAGCATGTGAGAAAAAAAAATCTAAAGTTAAAAAATAATAAAAGTTTTAGTAAAAAAAAAAAAAAAAGTTTAAAACTATCTCTCTATCTGTATAGATCATTTTTTTTTTTTTTTTTTTATCTTTTTTTATATCAATAAAATAAATCGTATTTATTGCTGTAAAATAAAAATAAATTAAAACAAAATGTTTATTTTTTCTAATAGTTAATTATTTTTTTTTAATCTATGCACATTTTTAATCCAATTTATTTGTATGGTACTTAATATCATAATATTTTCCTAACAAGTTACAGTTAAACTTTAGAGTTGCTACAGGGAAAGTTGGCTCGCCGAACAAAGTGCCCCATTCGAAATGAGCCAACCATCCACATATCGTCATTTTTACTCTAACTGAGTGTAAGAAATTATTTTGAAAGCCTTTCAGTAACAAACAAACCCTTCAATAACTACAAAAAATTATCTTACAAAGATAATTTATCAAAAAATAAAATATAATTTACAAATAAATAAAAAATTATTAATTCTAAGCGAAGATATTTATTTACCTTACCAAATTTTTAAAAATTATATTTATTTATTTATTTATTATTATTATTTATTATTTATTTATTTATTTATTTATTTTTTATTTATTTATTTATTTATTTATTTTTACGGAACACTCTTTCTTTAATGATATTGGAGTGCGAGAAGAAAAACGGGATAACATATACTTGTTTGAAGTAAAAACGGTAAGTTTTTAAAAATTGCGACTGGATTAACGTTTCCTTGTCTACACTACCTAAGATATCACTTTTATAAATTATAAAAAAAAAAATATGTTTTAATGCAATAATGAACCATATATAGTTCAAAAAACAATTTACACTTTTCAAAAATGAAATTAGTATTTGTTTTATATACGTTAAATTGAAGAATGGATTTAATTTTTAAATATCTTTATATATATATATTTCTTTTGTGCGTGTGTATGTCACTGAACTCCTCCTAAACGGCTGGACCGAGCTTAATGAAATTTTTTGTGTGTCTTCAGGTGGATTCGAGAATGGTTTAGATTTACAATTCAGTTCAATCGGATAATTGGATCAAAAGATATTAAATAAAAACTCCATTTTTACTTTAAAATGATATATATATTTCTTTTGTGCTTGTGTATGTCACTGAACTCCTCCTAAACGGCTGGACCGAGCTTAATGAAATTTTTTGTGTGTCTTCAGGTGGATTCGAGAATGGTTTAGATTTACAATTCAGTTCAATCGGATAATTGGATCAAAATATATTAAATAAAAACTCTATTTTAACTTTAAAATGATTAAAAAGAAAAATATATTTGATGCCAAAATAAACAAAATTCACGTTTATTTATTTTTTTCCGGAAATAAAATGTTTTTAATTTCGCGTGATAAATAATAAAAATTAGAAAAAAAAAATTAATATACTATGAAAATATTCGCGTGTAAATAAATATTTTCATAGAGATAATTGGTATTAGCTTAAAATTTTTATTTAATTTAGTAGTACTTTTCTTTTCTACAGTAAAACAAAATTTTTCGTTTTAATTGATACTTTATATGTAACTTATAAAGGGTCTTTTATGTTTTCACCTTAATTGTGAATAGTAATAATTTCAAATTTATTAGAATTTTTTATTTTTATTTTGTATGTATCATAAAACAGGTTTTTTTTTTTTTTTTTGTATGGAACAGCTTTAGTTTGGAAGAATTTGAAATTTGGCACCGAAGTAGTACGGACGTTTCTCACCAAGATCGTCAGTTACGCATTTGAGATAGCCATGTTAATTCATCGCAAAAATGGCCAAAAATATTTAAAGTCGACAAGGGGGGGGGGGTGAGGTCTATACTAAAGCTGTGCCTTTGTATTTATCTTTATATATATATTTCTTTTGTGCGTATGTCACTGAACTCCTCCTAAACGGCTAGACCGAGTTTAATGAAATTTTTAGTATGTCTTCAGGTGGATTCGAGAATGGTTTAGATTTACAATTCAGTCCAATTTAAATTGTTTATTTAATTAATTTATCACTTATAAATTGTTGTTAATTTTGGAATGTTTCACATTGGATCCGGCAGACTGCGCTACGATCGTAGTATCGAATATTCATTAATACGCAAGCGAAGTGATGACATCACTGGCCGTCCGTGGATGCAAGAAAAATATTTCCTATGTTCATCGCCCATTGGATTTTTTTGTAAAAAATTATTAAAAATCGAGGAAAATTATTTCCCGATTTTAATCCACATATTTGGGTATAGATATGTATTAGTTATCATGTGCATGTGTTAGATTGAGTTGTTTTTGCTGTAAAATTGATAAAATTTGAATTTTTAATCTCGAAACTCTGTCATCCTTGGCGGAAAAAAAATATCGCCATATCTTCTGGCGAACATATTTAATTTCTTTCAAAAACTAATGGTTATTTCAACAACATATATTAAGAGAAGAGAGTAATGAATAATATGAAACAATTTCGTACAATACATATTACGAAAATATACATCTGGCATGCATATTTTCGTATTACGTTTTTGATCGCCAAATACAAAAAACGCCAAGGAAGACAGAGTTTTGAAATTTAAAATTAAAATTTTGTCAATTTGTGGGCAAAACAACTCAATCTAACACATGCATACGATAACTAATACATATCTATACCCAAATACGGGGATTAAAATCGAGAAATAATTTTCCTCGATTTTTAATAATTTTTTATAAAAAATCCAATGGGAGATTAACACAGGAAATCTTTTTCTTGCATCCACTGACGGTCAGTGACGTCACACTTCGCTTGCGTATATTCTATTGTAATTCCAGTTTGTCCCGACAGTTGGTGCTGCGATCAAATCCAGGAAAATATTTTGTAACTTCGTGTTATTATTGTTATACAAAAAATTGTGTCCTAATTGAAATATTACATCAAGATGTAATTAGTGTTTGAAGAGTTTTGAAGTGTGCATAAAAAACTATACATTTTGCAAATTTGGTGCGGAATTGGAGTGAGTATTTTATAGAATTTTCTATCAAATTTACACGCGCGTTGATTAACAACCACCCTAACCTACAAATTTATTTGCGTAGCTAATTTATTATATTTTATTTATTTATTTTTTGTATGGAACACCTTTAGTATCGGATCCCTTTGGCAAAATTTGAAATTTGGCACCGAAGTAGCTCGGACGCTTCTCGCCAAGATCTTTAGTTCCACAATTCAGATAGCCATTTCAATTCATCGCAAAAATGGCTTAAAATATTTAAAGTCACCAAAGGGGTCCTAATTTGTGGCTTAGATTTAGAAAATCCGTGCTTTTCTCACGGCCAATTATATGTTGCGTGTTCCAGGGTTGGAAAACCTTCGAATTTGTTTGTGTATACTCCTCAAAGATTAACCAAAAATATTGTACATCCAATGGCATTACGGTAAATTAAGTTTTTGTAGATTAAAAAAATATACCTGTTATAAAATAAATTGAGTTTCAACTTTTTCACCTTTAATTAAAACGAGTTTAAGTTTTTATTTAATACGAACTCTACATTTCACTTCGCTCATGCTATACACATACTCACATGCATCGATTGATTGAATTGTGATAAATGTACATGTAATGATGTTAGATATTGTAATAACTTTTTGATAAAAAATTTCATCAAATCGGTCCAGATTGTTACAGCTTATTGAAAAAAGACGGAATTTTTATGTGAAATTCGCTGCTATCAGAGATTCTCTCATAAATTGAAATATTTGCGGTATGAAATAAAATTTTGTGCTGTTCGACATTCAGCGGAGGTTTTAAATAACAAGTAGCAAGTAGAAAGTAGCAAGAAGCAAGTAGCGAAAATTTCGGTAATTATGTCTTTTACGTTATAATCGGAATTCACAGTCACCGTTCACGGTGCTCCATACCTGTTTCACTTATATACCACATCCTTACACACTTACAATAAATTAGTTATTTTTTTCTAGCAAAATATTCTCTAGAAATAATTTATATGACAAAACAACGTTTGTCGGGTCAGCTAGTATATATATATTTTTTTTACAGTATGTTTGATATTAAGTAATATTATCAGTTAAAAACTCCATGTATTTTATTAAATTTATTTATTTACTTAAACAGTATGCGTATATATATACAGGGTGATTAGAAAAAAAACTACCCCAACATATGAGACCATAGCTACCATACCGTACCGAGAAACTGAATAAAAATTTGGTGGAAGGTTTTTTGAGGAATTCGCTCAAGAATTATATGAAAAACAACAGTTAAACTCTAACAGTTACGGTTACAGTGACAAAATTTCGAAAATTTCAAATGGCAACACCTACATTTTTTTTTTTTTTATTGCAATGGAATCTCCACAGCAAAAAACCATAAATAGCGTTGGAACGGTACCTCTAGCATGTTAAATCACCAACGCTAGGCATACTAAGAAAAAAAGAGAAAACAGCTGTGATGTGCCTACCAAGCCCCGACTTACATTTTCTGAATGACGTCACATTTCACACTGAGTCTACGGCTCTCACTAATGTCTACCGATTCTGCTTCGAAACGAGAAGAATAGACCACGGTATCCTTAATTTCATGTAGGTCTACCGAATAAGGGTTTTAATTTCATTGTTAGTTGTAAGACACCGTCATGAATGACGTCATCACACTAAGTGAGAAATAAGGCATTGTGAAATGCGTGATGTGTATCTTGCTTTCTTGCTCTGTGAACAATATGCCGCTTACTGGGAAACATCATTATCATCATCAAAATCGGTTTTGATTGCCATTTTACAATGCCTTGTTTTCCACGTACTGTGATGACGTTATGATCACAGCGTCTTTCGACTAACAACGAAATTAAAGCCTTTATTCAGTAGCATTACACGAAATTAAGGATACCTTCGTCTCTTCGTTTCGTTTCGAAGCAGAATCAATAGACTTTAATCTAAACCAAAGACTCAGTGTGAAATGTGACGTCATCAAAAAAATGTAAGTGCCCAAGTAGCACAGGAACGTTCTGTGAACGTCTAATAACGGTTTCAATAGTTCAAACACCGTGTTTCGTGTCAAAAGAACGTTCTAAAACACGTTCAGAAATAGTATTATTTAGAACGTTCTGAAAATGTTTGATTTGTACCATCTATAAAACGTACAATTCTAGTTCTATATAGAACGTTCAAGTGTGACACCGTCATAACACGTTCTATAACAGTGTAATTATAACGAATATGACAAAATGACTTTTTAGTACTATTGGTTGGGAAAGTAGGTTAATCATGAAAATTTTTGACTTCAGTTTTTGATTTTTTTACACGTTTTGTGGCGTGAGGAATCCGGAAGTCAAAAGGTTGGTATGGTATCTGTTAATGTGTATCGGCACCTATTAGTGTGATAGCCCGTTAGCCCATGTACATGATATCTCAAGAACAAATGATTGCAGAGAGATCGGACCAGTTTTAAAATATCACTTATGATATTGATAAGAATCTTATTGAGAGATTTGCAACATTCTAATTTAAAAACTTCGTAAGTTATTCGAAATTTATAATTTTTAGCATGATAGAGAATAGAGCATTTTTTACATTTTCAGTTTAACGTTTTGTTACCACGTCAATAAAGAATGCTTCTGAATAATCAGTAGCGGTGAGGTGAAAAAAAATTACAAAATTTTAAACTCATGGAAAAATTTTGTGGATTTTGTATTTCAGGAATCAATGTATGGAATTCAACCAAACTTGTTACATAATTAGATCTTGCCCTAAATTGGAGTTTATTTGAATTTCATTTGGGATATATCGTCCGATAGATTGCGGTGCTATGCAATGGAACCCTCCATTTATGGGACGGCTATATCTCAGCTTCTATAGTGTACAAATGCATTAAACTTGATATATAGGCAGATATCATCATAACCTCTGCTAATACAATTTGGATGTATACATTGTCCAACAGGTGGCGTTGCTAATCTGCAATTTAATCATTTTAACGGAAAGGCAATATTTTAACTCTTGTGATTTAACAATAAATTTTGTGATACACTGAAGTTATAAGTGAAATCGATTTTATGTAAAGCTTTACTGGTCCATTTTGGATGCACATCGGCCAACAGGTGGCGTGGCCATGTTGCAATTTAATCTCATAACGGAAACGAAAAATCTCATCTTCTGTGATTTATAAATCTTGTAAATTTGGTAAGTGAAATTAATATTACGTAAAACTCTACAGAATGCCTTTGGGTGCATATCGGACGACAGGTGGCACTGCCACTTTCCAATATTTTCCATTTAAAGAAAGGATATCTATCAGCTTCTGTAATATATATACTCACCAAACCTTCTGCGTGACATATATTTGATATATATTATTGATTCAATTTGGCTGTATAACGAGTAATAGTCAAACAGTTTTTTTTTTTTATTATTATTATTCATAGGACATTGTTTTTTCCCCAAGGAATAAGTATACATCATCCCTGGGGGATGGGGGAGGGGTGGATAAAAATTTTCACTGTTATTATCTTTCAAAATAATTCGATATCACCTTTAAAACGAATAATTGAAACATCGTTTTCTGATGACTTAAAACAAATTTACCGTTTTTTTTTTTTCATTTGCCATAATAATAATAATAATAATAATAATAATAATAAACCCTTACAAAAATACATTTTCTAAGATCTTCTACACAGCATGAAAATGATTGTCTTCTGTCATGAAAATCTTATGCATTCCCCAGACCCAGAGTTTAGATACAAAAAGCTAATCACGGATGTTATTGAATAAGTAATATAGTGCTTTACGCGAGTTTCAAAGAAAATCACGGGAAAACGCCGAAAACCTAAGTCGACGAGCGTGACCAGGAATCGAAACCAACACTTCCCGTCTGTAAGGTTCGAGAGTAGAACCTCGCGGTCTCTAATACTCATCGGTAAGTTACAGAAATGAGTTTTTTTCTTCTTTTCTTTAAGCATAATTTTAAACTTTTATTATATTTTATTTATGATTCTATTTAAGTTTAAATGTTACTGATAAATTATCAATATTGATAATGTTGTAAAATCATTGCTCTGTTTGATTGTTCTTATTTTTTTTTTTTTTTTTTTTTTTTTTTCACTGAATATTTTGTTCAATACTGAAATATACACTAAAACAAAATATGCTTTTCCGTTTAATTCGAGATTTTAAAATGGAAAAATAAAGTGATCTCATAAGTTTTTAAAATACTTTATAAAAATTTAAATAATTGTTTAACTCAACTCCATTTTTCCTTAAAATATTGACTATATGTTTTCTACAGCTATAAATGCTTAATAAATTTCTGTTTCAAATGTTGAACTTTGAAACATGATTATTTCGGATGCAAGAAGGGAGAGCAGATGATAACATCGACATCTGTGGATTGCATTTATTTAATTTTCGCTGACCGTGCAACTGCAAAGTCAAACGCCAGGTCTTGAGAAAGTCGTGTCGTTATGTGAGGCGGCAATTTTAAAACATGTAATCTGATTTGTTCAGTTTTAGCGTTATAATGACTAGGATAAGCTTTAGAAAAGGTAAAAATGTAATATTTTTAACCTGTAATATTCTCTATGTTCTGTTTATTAAAGTCTTATTTTAATATCAATTAAACAATCATTTTCATATCTGCGTAAGTTCTTAAGCCTAACTTTTGATACTTGAATCGTTGAGCGTTGAATCGCAGAAAAAACTGCTCCTGTTACAGAAAACCGCTTAGAAATTATGGATTCATTTTATTAATTTAGTCTTCTGAGATGGATTTTGTTAAAATAACTATTTTCGTTTATTATGTTTCTGAATGAAGTATGAAGAAGTAACATAAAGACTTTACAAGATAAGAGCTAATTTTAAGTGAATGCCCTCCCGACTGGTCATTATGTATTTTAAAATGCTAGTTGCAAGGGCATTTTCTTGAAGAAAATTCTTATGAAAAACACTAGGAAGGTTCGTAATTCATTTTTTCTTTTCTTTTTAAATTCTGAAGTATTTTTTTAATGTTTATATGATAATATATATACAATCTAGGTTATGCAAATTGCATATTTTTAAAATAATATCCTAAGTTTCACCGACTTACAATTTTAAATAATACTGTTATTTATTAAATAAAATATATTAACTTGCTTAACTGCATAATAAAACAAAGATTCAATTCAATTTTATTCCACATCTTTATAAAAAAAAAGATATTCTGCTTAAAAAAAAGGACGATTTACTATATTATTTATTAATACTAATAATATTTACATTTATCAATTATTTAATATGCCATGATAGCATAATTACATCAAATGAGGTAAAAATTGCGTTGACTCAATTTAAAGAAATTTAAACATTTAAAGAATACCAATTACATTGCCATGTGGAATAAATTTAAATACCTGCAAACATCATTTTTGTAAACTGCTGCTGTAAACTGAAAATATGTATACACACATGCACTGAAATTTAAAAATATGAAGTATGTTAAATATTTTAGAAAAATATTTTGATTAAAAATATATATATGTATTTAAGTATTTGGAAATTTTTAAAATTTCCTCCTTCTAACTAATTTTTAATTTTTTGTTTCAATTTCTTACTATTATAAATTAACAATATATTCTAAACTCAATTATATATTATTTTAGCGGTGTATTGGTACATTCATTTTCGAAATTATTTTTTATGTTGGAATATTAAAACTTTCTATGAACTTCAGAATTCAAATATATTTATAAACTATCCATGGACTTACAAAGTAGTACCCAGAAATGTTTAGAATATACAGGGTGCAAAGTAGAGAGCAGGTCTTTATTTGCGCAACAATCGGTCTCAGACGTCATCCAATAAGAAAATGTATTTTTAAAAAAATGTAAGAATTCATTATATAACATGCTTAGATTTAAAAAATCAATTTATTAAAAATCACAAAAACTGATAATTTTTATACAATTTTCATGACACTAATAGTGAAAGTTGAGTTCCAACCTAAAAAATATAACACAAAAAGTTTCACTTTTGTGCACCCAAAATTGTCTGAGATAGTTAGTTTCAAAATTTAGGATTATTTCGCATTTTCTCGGGCTTTATTAAAAAGTCAATGAAAAATTCTTTAATAAACCCAGGGAAAATGCAAACAAAGTCCAATTAGGATTTTTAAACCGATCCCTTATTGAAGGCCGAAATATGTTAGAAAATCCAAACTTTAAATATCTTGTTCAAATTTGGGAGAATAGAAATGAAACTTTTTGTTAGGATGAGTGTCAGTTTTTCTAAATATGACTATAGGGATCTGGGACTATGTAAAAAGCTAGTTTTTGCAATTTTGAAAAAATAGATATTTTAAATTTAACCATGTTATACCACAAATGCTCATATTCTTTAAAACATTTTGTAACTGAAACTATATATTTGCGACCAATAGTTGCGGAGATAAAGGTATTCTCGTCACAATGCTTTGCACCCTGTATTTAAAAGAAAATATAATAATATGTATATATATATATATATGTATGTATGAATGAATTTTTAATCTTAGTTAAAGCCAAGCAACAGATATAAGATCCCTGAAACCACATAGGTCAATGAGAAGGAAATTACAACATATTTAAATTACCTGGGGAGACTGATTGTGATTTATTGAAACATTTATTTTTTTATTTATTAATTATTATTTTATTTAACTTCAGTCTAATCATAAATTTATTCCTATATTGTTAGTTGCAATTTTAATAATCTTGCCGGTGCGTAAAAACCACATGAAACTCAAATCAAAAGATACAAACAAGCAACGAGGAAATAAAAAATTATGACAGCATTTTAAACATTTTTTTTTTCTTTAGGAAAAGCTTAGAATGGTAGAAAAAAAAAAAAAAAACTTGTCAGGGGTGACCTTTTTCCTCGTTGAGCACCAATGTACGATTTCATTCGTTAGCAGCTATAATAGCAAATTGCTAGCGGGCACCCTATCGTACAAGAAATTAATTGAAGTTAGAAATGAAGAATAAATTGGAATAAATTATTTACTTCAAGAAATCAGAGAATCAAACAGAAAACAACCATGGAAAACAAATATTAATCATAGGATGACGCATTCGGAATCACAAGGATTAAAACAAGCAAAATAAATCAAGAGTTTAGTTGTACACAGCAGATGAAGAATAATGATACAACACAGCAACAGGGATATAAATTACTTTTTTTTTTATTCAAATAATGTTTGAGAAATTTTAACATACTTACTATTCCTTTAATTTCAACGTAAATGCATGAAAAATTCCATGTTTTATGACAGTAATTCCCAAAAAGTGTCATAACGTGTCTATATCCCTTAAAAAATTCCTTAAATTTTTGCATTTTTAAAAAATTTCTTTTTTCCCCTAATCTGAAGATAATGACGTTATAGTATTAATTACGAAACTTTGAATAAACACCAGAAAATGCAAGAACTCGCAACTGCTACAAACAAAGCACGGCTGCTACAAACAAAGCGGCAACGCATTCAACACACTCAACGTGCTTGTTTGCAGCTCTCGTGCCTACAATGTTCGCCTGATTAAGGGTTGTGTCTTCTTTTGACCCGAAACAGTTGGTGCGAGTTCTTGCATTTTATGGTGTTTATTCAAAGTTTTGTAATTAATACTACAACTTCATTATCTTCAGATTAGGGGAAAAAAAGAAATTTTTAAAAAATGCAAAAATTTAAGAAATTTTTTAAGGTATTAAGAGACGTTATGACACTTTTTGGGGAAAACTGTCATAGAATATAGAATTTTTGATGCATATACGTTGAAATTAAAGGAATAGTAAGTATGTTAAAATTTCTCAAACATTATTTGAATTGAAAAAAAAAGTAATTCATATCCCTGTTCATGTGTTGTATCATTATTCGTCATCAGCTATCTAATTTTTACTTCTAAACGCTGGTACTCAGGTGATTTTTTATAATGACGTCATATATATATTTTTTTTAACTACACTATTTTAGAACGTTTACAGTACGTTTTCTGGAACGTTCTGAAAATGTGTATAACGTTTTGAAAACGTTCTAAAAACGTTTAGAACGTTCAGAGACCGTAAACATAGAACGTTCTTAGAACGCTTCTATAACACCGATGGTGATAGCTACACGTTCATTGAACGTTCTTTGAACCGTACTATTGTACGGCTTCAAGATGGACAAATAGACGTCTATAACACGTTCAGAGTGAACGTTCTTAGAACGTGTTTGCAGAACAATTTTTGAACGTTCAGAGAACGTTTCGGTGCTGCTTGGGTGGTGCTCTGGTAGCCACGTAACAGTCGTTTTTTCCTTCTCTTTTTGTTAGACTGCTAGCACTGCCTATTTTCATGCTAGAGGTACCGTTCCAACGCAATTTATGGTTTTTTGTTATGCAGATTACATTTCAATAAAAAAAAGTAGGTGTTGCCATTTGAAATTTTCACTGTATCCGTAACTGTTAGAGTTTAACTGTTGTTTTTTATATAATTCTTCAGCGCATACCTCAAAATACCTTCCACTAAATTTTTATTCAGTTTCTCGGAACGGTATGGTAGCTATGGTCTCATATATCAGGGTAGTTCCTAATCACCATGTATATATACATATAATATATACATATATATATATATTTGTGAAAAATTCATTAGCATTTTCAATCTGCTATTTTCATTTCCCATACTTTTTTATATTTTAAATACCTAAAAATTAATAAAATAAATGTATATGAAATCTTAAAATGTGGGAAATTTTAAGTGAAAAAAAAATAATTTTTTTTAAAAAATCTTGTCCTTAGTACATCTTAAAATGTTAGAGGAAACATTGCATAAGTGCTTTTGGTATAAGAATAAACTAACGACTTTGCATATTATACCGTAATCAAAATGCATGTTTTGTAACGTTTAAAGAAATTTGTAGAACTTGACCAAAATAATAATAATTATTATTATCATTATTAAAAAAAAAAAAAAAAAAAAAAAACATAAGAATCATTATAAATTGAAATAAACCTTTGGAAAAAGTCCATATGAATAAATGTTTTAAATGGAATTTTTAAATGAAATCGTTATGTTTAAAGAATATCTTATGCTAAATAAAATGCTACAAATAATTAACATTTTTACTACTACATGAAGAACATAACCCTAACAATACGCTTGTTCATAATACATTCTGAAGTTCTCCATGCGATCTCTTTTCATGCGTGGGACATTCTGAGGATGTAATTTGGAGACAATGTGTTGTTAGAGAACTTTCTTGATAGAAATATTTTTAGTGAAAGGGGGATTTTTTTTTTTTTTTTTAATAAATGTAAAAAATAACATTTTTACTCAAAATCTCTTAAAATTCCACATATGGCGTATTAACATATTAGAGTTGCTATTGCCTTTACGAATGCCTTCGACACAAGAAAAACTAAGTACGTTGTATTTTACATAAGTCCCATTTTAAGGTTTAAAAGACATTTTCTTTTATATTATAAAATATCAAACGTTTACAAAACTGTTATACGAATCATCAGAGAAACAAATCTTTGAAAACAGGTTTTTTCATTTTCTATTTTAAATTGAATAAAAATGAACTGTCGCATAGCTGGAAATTTGTACTTTATGATTTTTTTTTTTTTCTACAGGGAATTTATATATATATATATATATATATATATATATATATTTCCTAGACGTTTTCATCGATTGAATAAGGTAAAGTGGCGTGAAAAAAATAAATAAATAAATAAATAAACGTATTGGCAGCTATGCTATTGTATTTTCCTTGTGCTATATTTTTCTTGAGCTATTACAGTAAACATTTTTTATTCTTTCAAGTTTACCTAAGTTTCGGGTGATCCGAATGTCCCAGAAAAAAAATTGAAAGTACATTATTCAAAAAGTACTGACTGTAGCCCTGTGCGGTTTTCATTGAAATGTACAGAAAAGCTTGGGATTTTTATATATATATATAAGAAAAAAATATATTAGGTAGATTTTGCACCAACATATCAAGCAGTATCTGCAGTTTCCTGTCACATTTTAAACAAATCCGCCTAATGAAAAAAAATTCCAAATTGCAAATACTGAACGAGATTTTCCAATGCCCGACTTCTGACGATCATTTTAATGACTGATTGCCGTGACAATGAGCAATTATAGTACTAGTTACATTGTTCAATATACTGCACCACTGTGAAAAACTGATTTAACGATTAAAGCGTCACCTGATAAGAAATAAAAATAAAAATAAAGTAAATAAATAAGCTGATTCCCTAATTAAACTTTTTTACCTGTACAAATATCATGTTTTTCTGTGCATTTCAATGAAAACCGCATTGTGCTACGGCTAATACTTTTTGAATAATACATGTTTTATTTTTATTTTACTTTATTTGCTTATTTATTTATTTATTTATTGTGTGACTTTTGGATCACAAGGTACAATAACATTTTTTCTGTACTATGTAATAAAGCGAACTTCATTTAAGTGAACAGTAAAAATTCAATATTAAAATTTTTACAAGACATTTCTTCTTTAAAAAAAAAAAAAAAAAAAAAAAAAATCAAAATCGATTAGGAAATGTCCAGAAAAATAAATAAATAAAACTAAAATTTGAATTTTTCATAAGCATTTTTTTTATTTCATTGTTTTTATCCATAAATGACAAATTTTGACTTTTTATAATATATAAATTAATAATAATAATAATAATAATAATAATAGTAATACATATTTTAAAAAAAAGTGTAATATATACCTACATCGGTACACTCTTATGTCAATATCTTAATTTATCACTTATAAGTGGTGGGAAAAACCTCTTTGAGATATCGAAATTTTTGATTGCGAAATTTTCAATTATAAATATAAAATAAAATAAAATAATTGTTCATAATAAAAACACATGGAAATAATTATATTCAGAGTTGCCAAATTTTATAATTTATTTCGGAGTATTGTTAGACCTGCCTCTTTTTCATACTAATTTATTTGCGGCAATTTTTTTTTCTTAATTTATTGTAATTACATATTGCAAAAAAGAATGTTCTACAATGAAATAGGTTTGAAATAAAAGCGGGACTAAAAATGCACCAGAATGCATTATAAATGTTGGTAACCCAATTATAATTTTATGTATCGCTAAAAAGATTAATATTTTGCTGAATTTTAAAATTAAAGGTTGATAAAAATATAAGAAGTTATATGTCATATAATTAGTATTTTATAAAAAATATCTCTAAGAAAAGCATAAAAAAAAAATCAAACATAGATAAAAGAGGATGTTTTGTTTATAGTTTCTTTTACAATAAATCTTAAAAGAAACAAGGAACTATTCTTCGATTTCCTATTCACATTCTCATACAAAATGCTGCATAACAAAACATCTTCAATAGATATCATTCTTTCTTGTGAATAAATGTATTCTGTACGAAAAAAGAGATTACATTGCTTTACAAGTGTAAAATTCCAAATTTCTTGAGGATATATGAACAATATTTCTATAGAATAATCATAAATCCTTTCTGAAATATCACTACAGAAGCTTAGTGTGTTTTTGTTAGAATATGTATCAGATAAAATAACAATTTTTTTTTTAATTTGTTGTGAAGTAGTTTGACCTGATTTGAGGACAGAAATGAATACATTTCTCAAGTTCGCCTAAAAAATTACCTCTGAACTTTAGCAGATATTTTTACATTTTACATATCATTTTAATTTATTTACTTTGCTTTATTTTGTAGTTGTTTTATTCTTTATTGCAACTCTATAATGTTTAAAAAATAAAACATCTGTTCATTGAATTAATAACACAGGCATGCTAAAATGAAGTTGAAAAAATTTGATTTGATGATTCCAGCTGATCTTTATGCTTTTTGATATGCTGAAACCGAAAATGCGACCCATTTTTCTCTATCAGGTATAGATTTTTGTCAATACAGAGTGTTTACCGACACGATTTCTTACATCATAACAATCGGTTGGATGGTTGGTTGATATGGTTTTAAGTCGCACTAGTGCTTCGAAATTACAACAATAGGCATTTCTGATTAATTAATCATGGAAACATACTATGAAACTTACTATATAATTATATTGGTGGAAAAATAATGGAAGAAATTGTATAGGCAGGCACCCAGTATTGACAAAAATCTATACGTGATAGTGAAAAACTGGATTCATTTTCGGTTTCAGCACACCAAAAAACATACAGATCAGCCAAAATTATGAAATCAAAATTTTACATGTCGACCTGTGTAATAATAAATAATAATAATAATAATAATAATAACAATAGCATCGTTTACATATTTTTTTATTTGTTTTAAATTTGTCGTTTCCTACCTTTAAAAAGGCATTAAGCTCTGTTTAAATTGATTTGAAATAAAAATTGTTAATGTTATAATTTATAAAATTATTATTTATAAAATTATTATTTACATATAAATACATATTATTTACATATAAATACATATTATTTACATTAATAATACATATTATTCACATTATAAAATTATTATTACACATAAAAATGTATGCAATAAACATTTCTTTAAAAGTGCGTTCTCAATTCTCTACTGTTTTGTAGTTTTTCTTTCTTTCTTTTTTTTTTTTTTTTTTTTTTATTTTCCTATCATAATATATATAAATTTTATATCAAATGGAATAAAAATTTATTTATTATATTTCCGTATTGTCTATCCAGTATTTTAACCTGACATAACACACATCTACTTCTAAGAATTTGATTTGATAATTTTGTCAGATTTTCATGTTTTTAGTGTGCTGAATCCAAATGTGGAGCCAGTTTTTCTCTATCACATATAGATTTTTACCAATATATGATGTCTACTGATATAATTTCTCCCATGACTATTCCACCAACGTAATTATATGATAATTTTATAGTATTTTTTCCTTATTAATTATAATTAAAAATGGAAACATACTTGACAATACCGAAAATGAAGAAACTGTATCGGTAGACACCCGGTGTTGAAAAAAAAAAAAAAAAGTACGTGATCTAGAAAAACTGGCTTCATTTTCGGTTTCAGTACAACAAAGTACACATGTAACAGCTAAAATTATCACATAATATTTGCCAAGATATTTTTTGTAGGCTTGTGTAATTAATATCGTAGACTGATTATTTATAGAATTATCTACATGATTTTGTTGAACATTTTAAATATTTAACACTAAAGAAACTATTAAAAAAAAATGGAATTTTTAAAAAAGACAAGAATAATTTAATGATATCTTACATAAAAAAAAACAATTCACAAATGTTTTTTAAGCTACTAAAAAATTAAAACTATGAGGCATACTCAGCGGAGAACTTAAATATTCGTCTTTAAAAAAAAATCTGTTTTTTGGCGTTCTTCTAAACAATTACGTTCTTTGAGGGAGGGGGGGGGGATGTATTTCATGCATATTTATGTTTCCCTCTTTAAGGGCCGTTGTGGTACATATATATATATATATATATATATTCATGTTAGTGGTATCGATTTGCGTAAATAAAATTTAAAGGCGAATACGTAAAGTCTTTCAGCCAAATAATATAAAGTTTTAAATATAAGAAATAAAACACAAGGATTGCTTTTCATTATATAAATTCTCGACGGAACCATCATTTATTTTTTCCAGATTCTTTTACTGCTATATTCCTACAATAGTTTTTCACTTAGTTGATCGCAAAACCATATTTAAATAATAATTATAAATAATAATAATAATAATAATAATAATAATAATAATAATAATAATAATAAACATAAAAAAATTATGGTTTTGGGAGATACCGATTCTAGATACTTTTAAATAGAAAAGTATCCCGACAACAATATGGTTAAAATAAAACAAATGTTTTAAATATTTTATGCTAATAAAATTTAAAAATACATGTATTAAATTAAAACAACAATTGAGTAGTACAGAAAGCTCAAATAAATATAAAAATAAAATTCTTAAAAAAAAAAAAAATCAAAATTTTCAGAAATTTGCATAAAAATGTAGCACGTCTCTACTTAATGTTATTCGTTTCTTTATCTGCGAAGAGAATCACAAAAAGTTATTCAATTTTATGTTTTTAAGTTCATTTTTTTTTTCTAGTTTTTGATTCCGGAAAAAAATCATACTTTTTAAAATTTTGATATTTTAATACTACCGTTATTTTTCTCATATAATTAATGATATATAAAGTAAACATGGAAAAAGGAACGTATTGTAAAAGTTAATCTTTGATTAAAATTGATTTAAAATTATTGAACAATTTACCTTAGATACCGAATCCGTAAGATGTAGTGATGATAGAAATTAGTTGGACTCATGACTGATAAACGAGGACATATCTTACAACTGCACGTTTCATATACTTCTATTAATCAGTCCAGTAAGATTGCAACTTTTTTAAAGATGATAAAGATTGGAAAACAGCTGTTGATTCCCACTTACTGTTGTATATGTACACGAAAATCGATATTTTTAGATGTTATTGAAACATTGGATGTCTATAAACTGTCTGACTATATTTCATGTTTAAAAACGTGTCAGTTATTAAACATATAAACAAACCTATGGTTTCTATACATAGAACAACTCATATATTTTATTTTTTACAGTGAACGTTTTGAAATAAATTCCCCTTTACCTATTTTATATTTTGTAACTATCATCTGCACGTGTTTTTATTGTGTGTCTAGTTAAAATTATTTGGAATTATGTGGTGTATATTTATGTATGACCGCATCATTGATCCCAATTTCTTTTTTTTTTTTTTTTTTTTTTTGAAAAGACATTCAAATCCGTAATCTGTTTAGACATGTTGTCAGGTATAGAAAAGTGCTTCAATTAAAACTCGCACTTTGCGGGTAAAACGTGAATCTGCTGTTTTAGGATTCAAGTCGTTTGAGTAATAGAATTAGTGCCGATCCTAAGCTAAAATTGTAAATTGAAATATGCTAATATTTTGGAAACTGAATAGTATAAAAGGAGAAAGAAGATTGCTTTTGAGAGTCAGTTGGAGAGGAGTTAAAGTTAGTTGGAAGGAAGATTGTTTTGGAGAGTTAGGAGCGGATATAGTTGGATATAAGTCGAGTAGATAGCAGTGTCAGGGAATCCTCCTGCTAATCGAAAGATTACTTGACCTCATGAGTTAATGAAAGTGATTAAAAGTGGTTGGGATCATTTGTGAGTAATTAAGTAAAAAAAAGTAAAGTAAAGTAACGGTGGTTATTTATTAATATCAAAGTATTTAAGAAGGCTGCTCATTTAAACGTATAAAGATATTTAATCAAATCAAAGTCCAGCGTCCCCCCTTCTTATTTAAGCTCAATTAAAACTATTATTATATTTATATATTTGGACTCTGTCATTTCTTCATAAATTAAGTATTTCATTTACAGCTTCAAGTTAAAGTTAGATAAGCATGGAGAAGTACCGTTCTCCACATTGGCGCCCAACTTTGCTCGAATTCCCCCCCCCCCCGAGCAAGTCTTTTTTGACGGCACCACTAGCGTGCTGCAATTCTTTGAGCAGCTTGAATATTTTTTCCATTTTCATAAAATCAATGTTAAAAACCACTATTCCTGGTTAGCCTACTCCCTTGAAGGAGAACCAAGACAGTGGCATAGGTTAATCGCCTGCCATTCGCTTGGCCCAAATCCAACCTATGACGAGTTAAAAAGTCGGGTCATCGAACTCTTTGCCACTCCGTTTGATAAACTACGATTACAACATGACCGCTCCCTCACCCCTCACGAACGTCAGTGGGAAGCAGTAATAAACCCGGTGGAAAAAACCACAAGAAATTAGTAAGTCACAGGAAGCAAGCTCCTATAATTTAAACCGACCTAAAACTGGCGATGAAGCCGTTATTTCTAGTGACAAACGTCAAATAAAAGTGAC
This sequence comes from Salticus scenicus, assembly GCA_963930645.1. Classification (NCBI taxonomy): domain Eukaryota; kingdom Metazoa; phylum Arthropoda; class Arachnida; order Araneae; family Salticidae; genus Salticus; species Salticus scenicus. Next base: position 134,461,113 of record OZ005648.1, read on the forward strand.
TGAAAACGAGCAAACTACACCCTTACCGAGCACTACAGAAAAGTCCACATCTGTTATTCAGCCCTTAGCTACGGATAAGATATCCGAAAAATTACCTAATATTGCGACAGAGGTTGGAACGGAAAATCCATTTAAAATTACTGTGGCTGCGGAAACCGTTATTTCTAGTGAAAAAAGCCAAATGACATTTGAACTAAACGAGCAAACTTCGCCCTTAAACAGCGATACAAACCAATTTACGGCAGTTATTCAGAATTTAGCTACGGAGGAAAAATCCGATAAAATATCTAGCTCACCGACGGCGGCTAATCCTTGTAACTCGCCTTTAGCTGTCAGTTTTGAATCTACACAGCCGACAGAGTCAATTATTTCTAATGAGACCGTGAACTTAAAGTGTCAAACTGACCCGCCGCCTAAACTTAAAGAAAACGAGGTTATTTTCAAGAAGGAAATTTCAACAGGGCATGTAATCTATGGTGAAGTTTCTACAAACTCCTGCAGCCCTGCATGCAAAAGCACGGAGCGACAGCAGTCCCCTGTTGTAACTACGGACAGTGACAAGGTACCGGGCTCGAGTCCATCCCAGAAAAATGCATCTCCGATGCCGGACTCCGTTCAACAAGCCACCAGCACGGAAATTGCCACAACAACTCTACTGACCAGTCTGAACCGCATCTCTTTCCTGATATCAAGGACTCAATTTGTCAGGTCGTATCGTTCAGTATTTTAGTTTTTCTCAAGTATTGGTTTATCAGTACTGTACTAAAATTTTCGACATGTAGAACTTTCTTCTGGACTTTCAATCATTATCTCAAAGAGATGAACTTTTTAAAATATCACAAATCTAAATTTAAACTTGCTGCATGAACTTTTTAAAATTTAAAAATGCAAAATTTAAACGTATGGCATGAACTTTCATCTCTCGAAATTTCATGTACTGTTTACATGTCATAATTTTTTTTCTGTATATAATATATGCATGTATGTACGTTAATGTTTTTTTTAATTCCTAGCCAACACCAGCAGGTTTTGGTAAAAAACCATGTTGAACTTTTGTATAATCTTTTCCCCCCTCTTTAGTTTTTTGAATGATCTATATATATGTACTTAAATGCCTTCTGTTTTAGCCGTCACCTGCAGTGATTAGTAAGATATAATTTTCTCTTTGTATATACATTTACCCCTCTTTAGTTTTTGAATGTACTTAAATGTTATGATATGTATGTAACTTATGATACGTATGTACTCTAATGTTTCATTCCTAGCCAACACCGGCGGTTTTGAAAAAACTTTTTCAATAATTTGTATATATTCATTATATATATTTTTCTAAATGTCGTAAATTGTATAAAATAAACTTTTATAAGTGTATAAACATTTTTCTCTATAGTTTTGTAAATGTAATGTAAAATGTATGTACGTAAATCTTTTTTATTTCTCAGCGATCAACTGCAGTTGTGAAAATTTTGTATCCTTAAATATGTTTTCTAAATGTTGTATAAAGTGTATCAAATGAATTTTCTTGTTGTAAACTTTTGAATTTTTTTTACTAAAAGTTTTATGTATGAATATCTATTAGTATGGGGTAAAAAGAGAATTTTTTTTAAAAAAGCTATTTTGCATGTTAATTCGCGTTTAACAAATTAACCTTATTAATCCACTAACATTTTGTTTTTCCGTACGCAAATACCTAGTTGAAATATTGCTTATGTATAAATTATGTCATTTACCTATATAAAAGGGTAGTGTACCTTCTAGTTTTGATATATACGTTTAAAAAAGTTTCAATTTTAGAAAATCTGAGGTCCAGTGGCTGATCCCGACTCTAAACCCGAAGTACAGAGGTTAAATCTGAATCCAGGCTGATCTCTTAAAGATTGTTACTTTTCACATGAAGTCGAAAAAAGTTTTTGGAACTGTGCCAGCAGTCTGGATTGACATTTTAGTGATAAATCTACTGGAAAACGGCAACTCTTTTTTTGATGAACACTTGAAATAAATACTTTCTTTTTTTTTTTGCTATCATTTTTGCACAATTTAAAATTTGAATAATTACTGATCGCATTTTTTGTTTAAAGCGATCCGCCTGTACTGAATTTTTTAAAAAAGTAATGAGAATTTTTTTCCTCTCCATTTGTTTTAAGGAAAGATGTGCCTGTATTTCCCCGCTGTAATTGCGCTGGACTTCTGGTTAACTAAATTGAGTACAAACGGTTTCTGGAGTAAAGCGACTTAGTTGAGCATAATACGAAACATTTTTTTAAAAAGCTAAGTGTCCAGTTTTTGGCCGTGTACTCTTAACATTTTTTTCCCTATTAGTTTTTTAAAACAATATACTTCTTGTTGGGCAGTCTAGTTAAATTTAAGTTTCCCCCCTCTTTTTTTTTTTTTTTTTTTCTAAAATATTATATAGTTGAATTTTAAGCAGTAAGTCACTGCAGCTAACTTTTCTTTGCATAGCATTGCAGTAATTTAAAATTTGCACGGGTAAAAACCCGTTGGGGGATTTTTTCCGCGAAATTTTTTTTCGGGGGAGGAACTGTCAGGTATAGCAAAGTGCTACAATTAAAACTCGCACTTTGCGGATAAAACGTGAATCTGCTGTTTTAGGATTCAAGTCGTTTGAGTAATAGAATTAGTGCCGATCCTAAGCTAAAATTGTAAATTGAAATATGCTAATATTTTGGAAACTGAATAGTATAAAAGGAGAAAGAAGATTGCTTTTGAGAGTCAGTTGGAGAGGAGTTAAAGTTAGTTGGAAGGAAGATTGTTTTGGAGAGTTAGGAGCGGATATAGTTGGATATAAGTCGAGTAGATAGCAGTGTCAGGGAATCCTCCTGCTAATCGAAAGATTACTTGACCTCATGAGTTAATGAAAGTGATTAAAAGTGGTTGGGATCATTTGTGAGTAATTAAGTAAAGAAAGGTAAAGTAAAGTAACGGTGGTTATTTATTAATATCAAAGTATTTAAGAAGGCTGCTCATTTAAACGTATAAAGATATTTAATCAAATCAAAGTCCAGCGTCCCCCCTTCTTATTTAAGCTCAATTAAAACTCATTTATGTTATATATTTGGACTCTGTCATTTCTTCATAAATTAAGTATTTCATTTACAGCTTCAAGTTAAAGTTAGATAAGCATGGAGAAGTACCGTTCTCCACAATGTTGGGTAATTTAGTATTTAGATAAGTCTTAGATATTTAAACACATGCTAATTTGCGACGAGATCTTGCACAAACTCATATGGGTATAATCGATCAAAGTTCAATGATCATTTAAAAAAAGAATGGATCGGGCGATGTGACTTAATTTCTGCGCCACAAAGATCGCATGACTTAAGACCGCTTCAACTTCTCTTTTTTAAGTAAGTATAGTTAAACGGCATGGTTTACAGAAGAAATTTCTCCAACAATATTGATCTAAATGCCAGAATTAAACCTGCAATAGCTGCAGATGCCAACAAGCTTTCCTTTAATTAGCATGAAAATGGCTACTGTCTTCAAATTATCCGTGAGACGAAATGTCCATATATGAAAGAAATATCACACACACATATAAACATATTTGTCTAATAAACTGTTAATTTTATTAATTCAAATCTATCTTTTTTTTTTTTTTTTAATGAATTATAAATCGCTAGACTGTAGCAGCCTTTTACAGAACGGTGCTTTCTGTACGATTCAGTCACCATTGTAACGATGCATTAATTCCAACTCCCCCGGGGCACAACTCATGCGCCGTAACCATGCAGTTTAAAGCAAAAATTGCTTATTTAGATGTCTTCTGAATAAATAAAAATGAATAAATAAAAATTGTGCATTATTCATGGGATTTTTTTCAACAGAAATAGATAGTGATAGGAGAGATCGCACTCTCCACTTTTGCAAATTATTTTCATACAATAATAATATTTATTTTTCTATTAAATAAAGAATAAGAAGAAAATATTACACATATGTAGTAATACTAAAGCTATCAAGTTGATGAAACCATGTAGTTCTAAGTATTTTTATAATTAGAATTAAAAAAAAAAAAATCTGGAGTGACTCCACTCGACTTTCCGAACATTGAGTAACTAACAGTTTTGTAGATAAAATAAAGAAAGAGGAATTGCTAAACAAACAAAAGAGAGAAAACCATAATAGAGTGTTTTTTTCTCCATATATCACACGAGGTTTTATTTAACGCTACTGAACTTTGAGCCCTTAGATCATAATGATAAAGAATTTTTCGTTTTGTCCCTGTAAAAATCTATAGATGCTAGATTCACCAAAATGCTTATAGTTAGTGCAACAGTGATTTATAATATTCATACAAATTTTCAGCTCAATTGAATAAGGCGTTTAGATGCTATCGCACTTTTAAAAATTTGGTCTCATAGGCCATAATGATAAAAAATTTTTCTTTGTGTCCCTGTAAAAAAACTGTAGTTCACCAAAATATATACAGTTGGTGCAAATGCGACCTATAACATGTGTACAATTTTTTTGCTCAGATTAATAAGGCGTTTAGACGCTATCACACTTTTAAAAATTTGGCCCCATTGGCCTTAATGATAAAGAATTTTTCTTTGTGTCCCTGTAAAAAAACTATAAGTGCTAGATTCTCCAAAATCTATACAGATTGAGTATCTGTGACCTATAATATGGGTATAAAATTTTTGCTCAATTGAATAATGCGTTTAGATGCTATCGCACTTTTAAGATTTTGGTCCCATAGGCCATAATGATAAAGAATTTTTCTTTGTGTCCCTGTAAAAAAACTATAAGTGCTAGATTCACCAAAATCTATAGGGTTCGTACTATGGTGACTTAAAATATACGTACCAACTTTCAGGTTAATCGAACAAAGCCTTTAGACGCTAGCGTGTTCACAAACATACACACATACACACATACACACATACACACATACACACACACATACATACATCATCGTAAAAATAGTGAAAACGGACTCAGGGGACCTCAAAACGTATAGAAACATCAAAATCTCGAATTCGGATTTTTGACATGATTACAATACTTTCCTCACTATAGTGTTCGGAAAGTAAAAATAATAAATAACAAATTTTCATTATGCATATTCTCACTTAAAACTTAAAAGATCTGTACGGAAACAAATGAAGAATGTCTATTTTTTAATCTTTTCAGAGGTTTTCCTTTATATAAATAAACAAAAATAAATAACTAAAACATTAATACTGTATAATGATCCTTTTAAATATATTTTATTAGAAAGTAAAGAATCTTAACGTACAAGTAAAAACACTATAAATTTACATTTAACAATACATTTTATTTTCATTCAACAGAACGTAGATTATAAAAATCCTTAATATACATTTTAAATAAACTTGAAATATGCTGATTCATTCAATTTTTACTGATTTATTGACTTAATATATTATTTTTTTTCTCATTCTATTTCTTTATTTCTTTAATTAATTTTATTTTATATTTTTGCTTAAATTTATTTGTTTATTTATTTTAAGTGCGAGCTGAATTTTCTAATGTTAATTAGGCATTATATATGGTAGATAGTCGTTAATTCAAAAGTCGCACGCATATTTTCACTTTTATTTTCAAAATCTAAGACACATTATAAAATTTCAAATTGATATTTTCGAATAATAATACATTCAAAATTAATCAAAATACTTTAAAATTACTGCTCTCTTAATACTTCTCTCTACAAATGAATAATAATAATAATAATAATAAAACGCTGTTAGATATGATTTATAAATATTTCCTGGAAATGATTTCTTTTTACAGTTTAGTTCATAATTATTTTTTTTTCTCATCAACTATAATGCTTTATATAAATCTAAACGATGCTTTTAGCTGTCATGATTATTGACGATGATAAAACGTATGGCACATTCTGGCTTATTTCCAAATCTAAATTACAGCTTTGACCGCCAATTAACTTAATCATCTGCAGGATTTATACTTTTAGACGTTTTATTATCACTAATAACAGGTATTAATCACATTTAGGGGAAACTGCGCTCGTTAAATCTCTTTGTTTAAAGATATGTGATCCGCATTCTAATATTTTAATAATTTTATTTCATGTTTAAAGACACATTATTTACTGCTATTTATTAATAAAAAAAAAAGGTTAGTGCTAACTTGTAAAAAGAATAAATTTCGATGCAATTTTTGTGAAGCTGGACAATATTAAATTCTTAATACTATGTAAAAAAAAAAAATATATTTTTTAAATAATGAAATTTATAGATTTATTTAAAATAATTAAATTACTGGAATGTTACATCATCAGGCTAAATAACACAAAATAAAAAATAAATAAATGAATAAATAAAATAAAAACATATCTAAATAAAGATAGTGTTATAAATAAAGTGCTAAAGAATAAATGTTAAATTTCTGTATGATTTATTTTTTAAAGTTTATTTTTTATTTATTTATTTATTTTCTTTTGTAGATAACAAGAATACTTTTAAAAATCAAAGTAAAAGCATAAAAATTAATATAATAGCCTATATAAAATATTAAAAAAAAAAAAAAAAAAAAAAAAAAAAAATCATAGACATGTAACTCCTAGAAGATGATGTACAAAATACCTCAACATCTTATATAAATACCAGTTCGTTTATTCCATTTCGTCTATAAGATGTCAAAACCTTATACATTTTCTCCTTCGGGCATTGAGTACTGATTATGGACTACTGAACACTACATTATTTTCAGTTATCTCTTTTATTCCTATTCATTTTAGCCCTTTTTTCGAGTATATTATTACTAATATAATATGGTAATCACAGAACTTTCTTTCTGTATCCCGCAAGTTAACTTAAAAAAATAATTAAATAAATAAAATAAATAAATAATATATATATATATATATATATTATTTATTTTTATATATACATATACATATATAAACTTCTGACAAAAAATATTTTACAAATGCATATTGTTGTAATTTTAGCCAAAAAATTTTGGGATGTAGCCAAACGTTACCTGTCAGTCGTTAAATATAAATTTTATGAAATTTTGTGCATTATATTTTGAGGTAAACCTGCAATATATATATATATATATTTCAGTTTTCAACAAGTATTGTTGTACAGTGGATTGGCGTCAGTGCTATTGTTGAACTTGATAATTGGGGAAATCTTGTTGCTACTATTCTTCATTCTCATTATTTGCTTCTACTATCAAAAGGATTATATATATACACATATTTACTCACTCAACAATGCAAACACAAAGACAGACATCATTGTTTACAAATCGTGCTCATGATATCTCGGAACGTGTATATCCAACGAATATCGAAAGTCAACATATTTTATGAGTAAAATACTTATTTCTTATTTAATACTTTATTATTAACTATCAAATTAGTTACTTTTATAATTAGTAATAATTATCAAAAACTTCAAAAAAAAAAAAAATCAATTATTAATTTTAGTAAGGTAAATATAATTAAACCGGCGTCCTATAAAAATTTTCTCAGCTTCTGTGTTTTAATTAATAATTTTTATTTAATAACTTTTAACTACACACTGCATGGTGTAATAGAATAATTTAATAAGCTATCATTTGTTTAGGTTTTATTAAGCAATATTAATATACATATATAGGTCATTACCTTTTTCTTTCATTTCACTCTAACAGAGAGTGCTATCATTCCTCCCTATCTTGTTCTTTTGCATGCATAGGAAGCATATCTGCCTTCGCATGTTACTAATGAATTGCGAATTTATGAATCTCAAATTAGTATAAATTATAAATTGAAATTTAATCAAATTTTTATTTTTATTTTGAATTTTAAGGTTTATTAGTTATTAAAATTAGCATAAACAATTTAAACTAAATTTTATTTTTATTTAATAGTTCAATAGATAAATACGACTCTGTAACTAAACTGTTATTTTAGTAAACGACTAAACTGCAAATTTAACTTATTCAGCCTCATGGCTGTTGTTTTGTTTTTGAGATGCTTTCGGCGTGTTTTGCAGTTGTAGAGTGAGTAATAATTTAGGTTTATTTATTTAAGCTTAGGATTAATTTTGTTTATTCAGTAATATTGGTTATTGTAGATATAAAATTATGATTCTCACTTGTTTTATTTATCTTTCTCTTTGCGTTTTTCATGTCTTATGGAGGATATTATAGCTTCCTGTAAATTTTTAACAAATCGCATACAGTACGACAAGAATATCACCTAATTTGCATGCAACATTCATTCTATGCCCTTGAAAAAGTAATAATGTTGTATATTTTAATATCAGGATGCTCAATTTTTTTAGTAATCTTTATTCCTGCTTTTTTCTTATTCTTCATGTGATACTTGGTCTGATCTACTGCAATGTTTAAAAAGGTTTTTAATATATATATATAAATACATATATTATGTATTATAATGTATTTTATCATATATATATATATATATACATGTGTATATTAGTGATCAAACATGAAAACACCATGAAGGAACATGTTTATTAAGGAACATGTGTATTACAAAATACCACATATGGAAATGAAGCCTTATACAAAGCAAAATATATTTAAAAAGTTTATATGAATAGTTTCTGAAACTTTGGTTTATCATTAAACCTTTTTTGAGAAAATTTATTTCAAAAATTGAGGTGAAGATCTACGCAATCTGTATCATTTATGAAACTTTTTTCTTTAAAGGCATTTTCTTATTGTTTAAAAGTTCTTAGTAAATGTGAAAATAAAATGGAAAAAGTGTAAATTTATCTGCAATAATGCTATAAATTTTCTTTTATTAAGATAGGTAGGTATCTTTTTATAATTATTATTACGGAATATATATTTAATTTATTAATGTAAGAATGCGATTTCTTCCAGGTAGCAGAAAAACTTCATGAACATTTTGTGAGAAAAATGATCATTCAAATCATTCAAAATAAATAAATAAATAAATAAACACGTGGACAATGACATTATACCATTTTTTTAAATACAATCACACACATTTATACAAATATAGGCGTATGTATATATATATATATGCAGGCTGTCCGACACATACATGGTCTGAAAACACATGGTACATACGTTAGAGTGTGATAGAAACAAATAGACAAGCACAAATCACCACACAATTCGTGGTCAGAACACAACCCGTAAAGCTCTAGAGGGAGTCTCCCAGCAATTGCAATAAACAGGCTGGTCACCGCAGCTGTCGTCATGCGTTCTGCGGATTGGATGCGTACTCAAATCAGTAGAAAGCCGATAAGCATTACATTGATGATCCACAGAACGAATGAAGACAGCTGCCTTTTTATGGCGGTCGTTGGGCGGCGCCCTCTGTCGCTTTACAGCTTGCGTTCCGATCATGGATTGTATGGTGATTTGTGCTTGTCTAGTTGTGTTCTCTCACCCCCTAACGTATATATCCTAAGTTTTGGGACACAATGCATAAGTGCAAGTTGTGTGTTGTCATGCTGCCTTCACGGTGACATTCGACCTATATATATATATATATATATATATATATATATATATATATATTTTTTTTTTTTTTTGTTTTGTTTATAATGGAACATGTTTAGTTTATAAAATCCGACAGAATAGTTTTGCATGTTCAGAATATATATATATCGAAAGCAAAAACTGAAAACTATGATAAAAAAAACCAAACCAAATAATAATAATAATAATAAAATAAAATAAAAATTAGTAACTGTAAATTAAAAATAGAAGAATAGTTTTCTAATTTTTATCAAGGGCAAATTATTGCAAGAGAGTAATAAACTTGGAAATTTCATATAATAGCAAGGTATTATAAAATCCAAATATCGCTATTAAATTGTCCGGCATCCCAGTGAAAATAATATTAAGAGCAAAAAAAAAAAAAAAAAAGAAAGAAAAAAAAAAGAAAAAAATAATAAATAAAAGAAATTATTATTATTATTATTATTATTATTATTATTATTACTTAAAAATTAATGTATAGAAACATTTTAATGATGTAATAATGTGAGCCAAACAAAAATTTTTTATTCAAAATTGAAAGAAAAAAAAAATTGAATAAATAGACGTGATATAATGACAGAAAGCACCATTAATATTATACGTTGCATAACTCAGAGAAAACTGTTGCTGTCCACAATTCTGTAGAAAATTTATTTAAACTACAAAATTAATAATACAATAATGACTTAAAATTTAAGTGTACGCAACATTTATAAGTTATTATTTAACCGTATTAATGATTTATTTAAAATATTCAATAAGTAACAAAAAAAAAAAAAAAAAAAATCTGGCTTGATTTAAAAGAATATATCCATCATTGACATCTACTATACTTTAAATGTAAATACATAAACTATTCTCAAAAATGGGATATTTTAAATCTCGCATTAAATCTGTATAGATCCAAAAATATATACTTTATAAAAGATTATTTGGAAGGAAAATATTTTAAATAAGTATTACCCAATAAATCATAGTTAGAGTCTCAATATTTCAAACTCTATCTGCAGTCTTAAACATAGTGAGTTTAGTTTAGAATGCAGATTTTAGAAAATAGATTTAAAATAAGACGCCATTTATTCTAAGAATGCTTCCTTCTAAGTATATTTTAAGAATTACAACATTTGAAGTAAAATTAACGAATTCTTCGTATTTAAAATATGAGGAGAAACAGTTTACGCCTTCCAAATAACTTCTAAGTACCATAATATTCTAAACCGTGGCGATTACATTAAATTGCGTCTTTGAATATTCAAATATTTAGTTTTGAATCCGAGTCCTAAATCTCATACCACATATTTAAGCAAACTCTCTTTAATTAAAAGCTTTTGGATTTTAAGAATAAAAGTAATGCTTGCTTTAAATTTGGATTTCCCATATGGGTATACTGAATAAATATCCTCCATCTCATGAACCTGCTCCGAGGAATGTGAAAATTTATCGTCTACTTGATCCACACAATATCTAAGACGCGTGGAATTTAATTTCTATGAAAGCGGACAAATAATGTGTATGTATGCTAGGTAAACAATGCATATTTAAATATTTAGTTACTATAAATTTGGTGAGACATCCAATTATGTGCACTGAATTAGAAACTATATATAAGCACGTTTGCAATCGTTCTTACATTACTTAATCATTTACACGTTCAATTATTTTGTATGTTCATTAGCAATATAGGATTATTAAACATTAGTTACCAGCACTGAATGATAGGCGCTTTTTTTTTTTAATCTTGTAAAATTTTATCGTGTAAAATATAACTGATATATTTCTTTAAATATTCTCACAGTTAAAGGTGACCGAGAATGATGAAACCTGAGAAAAACATATGAAATAGAACGATTAGCTTAGGAAAATAATTACTTAATTAAAGACCTGTCATGCAAAATTTTACCTCAGGAAAATTTGTCTTTAAAATAATTTACAATAAACATTGATATTCCTATTCCTAAATTCCTATTCCTAAATTGATGAGAACAATTAAAAATACTATACTTTCCCATAACTTAAATACCAATATCATGCATTTTCGTTATTTCAACAATGATATTATTAATTGTTATCAAGATTTTATTTATGTTTTCTTAAAAAAAAAAAAAAAAAAAAAAAAGGAAAAAGAAATACTGCAAAACTTTTAGACTTTAAGACAAAAATTTCAAAGATTTTTTTTAAAAATTACTCCATTGGAATAATTAGGGATAATAATTTTAAAAAGAACGACTAAAAAATTCATTTTTTTTTTCCGTTTTGCTTTAGTAACTGCATCACATCTTTTCAATTCGTTAAATCATTTTACAAAAATATCTGAAATGCAATCAAAGTTAAATTTATACAAATTTTATTATTTCTATATTAATGTGCAAAATTATAAAGTCGTAACTGAATAGAAACTTTGTATCTGAAATCTATACATTTTCTAGAAGTTTTCATGGATTAAATAAGGTGAAAATTTTTATTAAGAGAAAGTGGTGTGCAAACACACACACACACACAAGTTGGTAGCTATGTAAAATTGGAAAAAGGATGAGTTTACATGAGCGGGGTTTTTAGCCCCGAAAATGGGGAAAATATGAAATTGATCACACGTATGGAAATTTTGAATTTAATTATTTTAGAACATGTGTATTTTAAGTTCCTATCGATATTGTTAATGCTAATCTAATAATTGTTTGTTCCTTACGACCCCAAAAGTACATATTTTTGCATTTTCGGCAAAAATATTACCCTTTTTAAAGATTTTACATTTTTTATATAAGCCCAAAGACGAAATACTTTGGAATTGATATATGTTATGAAGTACACTATCACATAAATAATACATAAGGATATAAGCGCTGTGCCACTATGTTCATAAAAAAAAAGTCAATATCTACCTCTAGTACGGTTTACATTCAACATTATGCCAAGAGTGACTGTGAGGAGTATAAGCATTGACTCTGTTGAGTTATATTCCATAGTAGTTATACAGAAGTTTTTGAATCAGTTCGCATAATTTTTTATTTATAATTGTCTAATAATTAATATAATAAAATAGGAACTTGAAATTCCTCAAAGACCAAAAAACCCTCTTATGGACCCTCATACTTTGTATACTTAATATACTGTGAAACGTAAAGTATATACTCAAGGTAATTTTGTATTTTTAGCTTTTATTCTTTTAAAGGAATTTATATATTTTTTATAAATCTGTTTATACTTATTATTCCAGCAAATATAGAATGAAAGTTGATGTAAACTTGTAACTATATTATATACTGAATCACACAGAAATAGTTGCGAACTTATTAAAATAAGAATATGTGCAATTATAATAAATTGTGTGATTTTGAAAAAAAAAAAAAAAAAAAAAAGAAAAGAAAAGAAAGAAAGATAAAAAAGAAATTGCATCTATTTAACATAAAACTAATGAAAATAAATAAATAAATAAAAATATAATTATTATTATTATTTCACATTTTTACATTTTACTTTCTCTTAAATTTTCCTTTTACCTTGTTCTTTGAGCAGAAAATATTTGTTATATCACACCGATAATTTACGAAATGCACTGTTGTGTTAATACAAAAGAATTTGCTGGTTATATCGTTGTATTAATATCCGTAAAGAGAAAAATACTAAAAGAATGTGTGTTACACTCTAGTCTGAATAAAATCAAACCTAAATTTTATTTTCTGTTAAACTAATACTTGAAGCTTGTCAAACAAGCCCAGTAATATTTACAATAGTTGAAACTGGTACTACCTGTCCACTGAAATGAGGTAGAAAATCAGGTGTAATTCTTTGTTTTAATGAGCTTCGGTGTTTAACCTCGATCCTCATTAAAATATCGAAAATTAAGCTGTACTAACTGCGGTCAGTACTTGGGAGTGGAGGGGTATTCTTCTATCACCAAATTTACAAAGCGGCCGTTTGTGTAACGGTGTTTGGTTTGTAGTCTTTTATTTCAAGTCCTCGACTTCATCACAAGCCATCGTGTTTCGTGGGAGAACAAAAGAACTCTTCTACAAAAGGTTGAGAATGGACGCGTGTTTACCTCTATGACAGAGACATTTCCTTCGGAGAGTATAAAAACATGATTTTGTATATCATCACCATGTCATGATTATGTCATAATCACTTAGGATTCATACACCTTTGCCACTCGTCGATTGAGAGGCTTTAGTGCATTAATACCTCTTAAACTCCATCTGAACTTGAGACTTACTTAAAGCAAAGATTTTTTTTTTCAGTTGATTGTAGATAAAGGATGTAGAAAGAAGTATAAAAAAAAAATTATAATTCAGCATTAGAAGTAGAGTAATGTGAAGACCATAAAACCCTGGTTTATAAAATAATAAAAGAAATGCTATTATTATTATTATTATTATTATTATTATTATTATTATTATTATTATTATTATTATTATTATTTTACATTACTTTATAATTTCGCTAACAAGTAAATAAAGTTTAAATGTTATATGTATTTTATAAATTGCAATTTTTTTCTTTGATGCGTTGGATGACTAAACTCCCTAAATCAAATTTAACATGGGTGTTTTTAATATTTTCTTTTTTTCATTATGTTAAAGGGTTTTTTTCCTATACTTTCAAAGTTTTTATCCATATTTCATACTTCCCTCTAGAAAAAAAAAAAAAAAAAAAAAAAGAAAAAGAAAAAAAAATAAAACGTAGGCAATTTTTTTTAATAATTGATGATAAGGAGGATTTATATAGAAACGAGTTTAATCTCTATCCATAAAGAGAAAATAATGATCAATTGGGTCACACACCGTAGCGATTATTGTCATACATCCTACTCAATAACATATGGGAATGACATATAATTTCAGAGAATGGCTTTTATCGATCATCCTATTTGTTTTGTTTATTCCTGCAAAAAATCATTTACTTCCAAATAATGAATCGATAAAGCACATTGATTAAAATAGTTAAATTAAAGCTTTAGAATTGCACTCGTCTCTTGATGTATGTTTGTAAAAGTCATGTTGTTTATATAAAAAGTCTTAACATCCATTATTAAACACCTGTTATTGGTATTTTTTAATGGAATTTTGTCTCTTGAACTGTTATTGTAATATTGATGCGTATAGAGCTTCGTACTGATCTTTATAAGTTATTAATTGTTTATAATATATGGAATGTACAATTTTAAAATGTACAGTTATTGCGTAATTTAGTTTAAAGGAAACAAAATAAATAATTATTCTAATTTTCTATTTCATTTTATATAAGGAAGATTGTTTTGATTCATAAAATGCTTCCATCCTTAAACAAAAATGCAACCCAACATCAAAATGTTATTTACAATTTAATGAGCTCTCGTTGAAATCTGGTGAATTCATGAGCATCGGGAATTGAAATCTCATAGAAAATGATGAATTTTATTGGCAATGCATCCGAAATTTCTCATCACGGATAGTTGAATACGGTGAAAATGTCGTCAACATTTTAATTTATTTCGGGCATTTTTAGTCCCGTGTTACTTAACGCCATTTTAGTACAATTTTTTTTTTCCAATATACAACTACCTTAAAATAAGAAAAAATATCTGGTGTGGTACTCAAATAGATTTCTCTTACCCTGAAATTTAATATCATAAAGACAGATTGTATGTTAAAGTATTAGATAATGAGTACTATTATAAATCTTCGATTAAAAAGAGAAACTAAAATAGTCTTTACAGAAGCTTCATTTCACAAATAATTCTCTACGAATGGGGCCCCTCAAACCCAGGCTGCAGCATTCTACTTACATTTAAAGTTAAAGCAAAAGCTGATTTTAAATTTAAAAGTTCATTCCAAATTACTCATACAACTTTCGCTCGCACAATTTCTTAAAAATTATCAATTTTGATATATATATGTATATATATGTATATGTATATTTTTTTCAAGTAACAACCTTATATCAACTTCAAAATAAAACATTTAAATTGCATGAAATTACTTTTTTTAAAGTTATTCTGATAAAGGGCATACACAACGATTAAACATTAAAAACATGATTTCATTTTCAGGAAACCTCAAAAAGTGTAAATATGCAAAAAATAAATACTAAATATTTAGTTTGAAAAATAATTTATTTACGTATGAGTATGAGGAATTAATTTTTATCTCTGGGCAGATTTCTTGAACATGCTAAGTTATTATTATAGTAAAGTACTTCCACTAATTATATATATATAAAGAAAGTTTTCCTCAAATTATTCTCAGCCCTGCAAATTTTATAAAAAAGTATGTACACACCACATCGTTCATTTAAATATAATCCGATATTAGTAACTTATAGCACAGCCTGAAATTACTGTCTCACTAATTCTAGTCCTTTTGTGTAGCCCTGTAAACGAACAATAAATGATTTTCCTACCATAATCTGCATGAAACATGCTTTTATGCCTGTAGAAATATACATCCATTTCATTTGATTTGAAAATGGTTCGCGTTCGGGGATATCCAAGATAATTCAAATACATTACGTCTGCGGAGAAAATTGCAGGTAAGTAAAGTTTAACATCTATATACTGCACTGAACCAAATGAAAGGAATACATATTTTTTATATGCGTAAAAACATGTTTCATGCATGGAAATCATTTAATGTTCGTTCACAAGGCTACAGACAGAACTAGATTATACTATGACAATACTTGAAAATTTATGGAAGTGTATTTCAGATTGTGCAGTACGTTATTAACATAGGATTATATTTATTTGCGCCATGTGGTAAATACACAACCTTAAGAAGTTATACAGGGCTGCCAATATTTAAGCTATAACATTAATTTTATTGTTAGTGTAAATGCCTTGCTATAATATTTTACTTTGTCCAGGAAAGTTGCTCAGAAATTAAAATTAATTCCTCACAGCCATATGGTAAATAATACATTTTTTATAGCTAAATATTCAACGCTTAGTTGTTTTGTATAATTAGACATTTTCAGGCTTTCTGAATACCGAAGTCAAGTGTATAGCATTTGATATTTTTCTGTGTGTCTTAAACTAAATTAAAAACAAATCATTTCAGGTGATCCAAATGTTGTTTTTTGAAATTAATATAAGTGTATTACTAGAAAAGTTTGATCAAGATTGGTAAGTTTCAGGAATGTTGCGTGTGAAAGTTGTCTGAATAAATTTAAATGAACTTTTGAATTGAATACAGATTTGAATTCTACGTAAATATAGGTACAATAATTAAAAAGGGTGTTAAGGGGGTGGCAGTCCCCCTATCACATAATTATTTGTCAAATAAAGCTGTTCCGAAGCCTAATTTGAATTGTTTTAACATAGGTTTATATAACAGTAATCGTTAACTTCCTCCTTAATCTCCAGTCTGTATTTATATTATTAAATTTCAGGGTAAGAGAAAGCCGCGTGAGTAACAAACTAGATTATTCGGACTCCAGGGACCTTGAAACGTGTAAATATAACAAAAACTTATTTTTGAAATTTTGAACCCAAAACGTTTTTTCCCTGCATTATATATAGGTAAGGGAATGTAAAAATACTCTTAAATAATCTGGTGTGACACTCACACCAACTTTCTCTTACCTTGCAATACAATATTATAAAGATAGATTACATATTAAATTTTAATATCAATAAGGTAAGATAATAAAATTTAATATATGTTTAAAATAATCTAAAACAGGTCTAGGAACAGTTTTATTTGATATATAATTCTGTTTGGGGGGGGGGATACAGCTTTTCTCTAGCTCCATTCAATTATAGTGCCAACAACTATTAAAAAGAGAAAATCACGACTGTTTTTAATTTGCTTTTAAACTTCCCAATCTTGATCAAATTTTTAAATTACAACCTAATATGAACGTCAAAATACCAAATTTGAATTATCTGTGCTTTAATTTTTTTCTAATTATGCTGATAACAGATATACGTAGAAATCAACCTCTAAAAATTAGGTTTTTTTAATCAGGGCACTTCAAAACGGGATACTTTACAAAAAACAGAGTTGAAAATAATACTTCAAAATCTGATTTATTTACAGTATGGGTATGAAAAATTCCTGAGCAGTATTCGTCGACATTGTAAAATATAGAAAAGTACTTCCATCCATTGCATTCAATGGAAAGGAACGTTGAGTAGACCTTGAATCTTGAGTAGCTCTGTGTATTGTCTATAAACAATATGCAGTATAAATAATATTGTGCATTTAAGTTTAGATTTATTTTAAAAACATCTAACACAAAATGGATTACAATTACAGTAATTCTTATGTATAGCCCCAATGTATCGACAAATTTTGTGTGGCCCTGTAGACGAATGATGCATGATTTCCATACCCCAATCCGCACAAAACATGCTTTTATGCATTAGGGGGGAAATGTTCGTTTCGTTTTGTTTTAGTTAACCTACAGATGTTACACTGTACTAACCAGTAATTTCTCCATGCACGTAATGTATTTGATTTCTCTTGGATGGCCCTGTACACTAACCATTTGCTTGATTTCAACGAAAATTTAGTGTAGCATCCCTATTAATACCGAGTTTGAACTTTTTGCTGCTATTTGTTCTTGATATATGCTGATAATAGACAGATACACAGACACAGACACACAGACCGACAACTAAAAATTTCTTTTTTGGATTCAGGGGACCTTGAAGTGTGTAAATACAACAAAAGTTTCGAAATTTTGACCTAAAAACAATACTTTCTCTACCATGTATAAGGGTAAGAGAAAGTAAAAATAAGTGGTATGGAATAAAAGCGTTACTACAAAAGTCCCGGAATAAATTAAAACGTTGGAAACTCTGCGGTAATAAAAATCCAATTTTCCAAACAAAATAAAACGGAAAAATGTGATTTTCATAAGTTTTTTACACATTATGTGTATGATATCTGTTTTAAGTAAGATTTTTCTCAACCAAATCCGGTCTTAGGCACTGCTCAGAACAATATGTTCATATTTTTACTCGAGCAAATATCGAGGAGTTTTTGAACAAAATAAGATGGCGCAGTGCTACTAGAGAAATTTTATTCGCAATAAACTTTATTCAAAATAAAGTTACGCATCAAAGGATTGTTTTTTACATGTTTTATTATCGTATAATGATACTCTTATTATTATCTGTATTAAGAAAGAAAACTGAAACTTTAATTTTTCTCCTAAAAGATTCCCATTTAGATAGAAAAATAATGACATAAGTAAATTAAAATAATTAAAATTTACACGTTGAAAATAAGTTATATACTAGCATTTTTACACACAGTGCATGTGAAAAGTTCTTTTAATATGCATAAAAATTTATGTAAAAATGAAAAGAATTGCTTTATTTTATTTATTATTATTATTATTTTTATCACAAGACAATATTTTAGGCATATTTTATAATATAAGAGAATAATTAAACATATAAAGCAAATGCACAGCACAAATCGTATTCTAGGGACATTTACAAATGGAAGTAAAATCAATAATTATTGTCAAAATTTCAAGAATTCGAAATGAAAGTCTATATCGCATCAAAAGGGAATGACAGCTTTTCCGACAATTTAAAACTAAAATTAATGATTTTTAAAGTTACATTTTAATTGCAACATTCATTTTCATATTCTAAAATGCGTTCGTTTTGATTTTATTTCTTTGTTTTTCGATCTCTTTGGAATTTTACCCATGTTCTATAAGTGACTTGGAACTGTTGATAAAAACCATATGTTAAATAAAATGGCAAAAAAATTACATACTTTAAAATATCATTTATAAGCAATTTTTATAAATTTTTTGAATACAAGAAGTGTAATTTAATATGATTTTTGCCTCTAATTTCGCGCCCTCTTTTGAAAATTATATAATAATTTTTCCGCTACTTATTTAGTGTTTTAATGAATGTGATACATTTCCTTCTAGTTCGAAAAAAATTCTTAGAAATATTAAAATAGAATATCCACTGGTAAAGACAAATTTTAAAAAACAAAATAATAATTGAAACTGAAAAACCATTCAGTATTTTAGAAAAAAAATAAATAAAATAAATAAATAGAAATATGTGACTTTCATTTTTCAATTAAATTTTTATATCATATAACCTCATTAGGTACCAGGCGGATTAATATTAATTAATAGTCCTAATTAACGGCGTATTTGCGTCCTCTTAAAAATTATTTCTTTTTAAATAGCAGTTAGGAAAAATAAACACAGATAAATCATAATGTGTGTTAAAAATTAATTAATTTTGAAATCGAAAAATAAATAAATAAATAAAATATTTATGAATACAACTTTCAAAAAATACAGCGTTATCGTTTGGAAATAAATTCTCTTTGATACATATGTATGGTAGAGAAATTATTGCTTTTCTGTAAGTTTTTAGAAATTGAGTTTTTGTTATAATTACATGTTTTTAGGTGCCCTGAATCCGAAAATCATGTTTTCAACGGTTGGTCTTCGTTTCTGTGTATGTGTATGTCCTTTTTTAGCGAATCTTAAGAATAAACAGCAGCGGTAACTCCAAACTCTGTATTCTAAATCTGTGCCATATAGTGGGGCTACACTAAACTTTTTGTTAAGATCAAGCAAACGGTTCTTGGACAGGGACATTCAAGATAATTCAAATATGTTACATTTATGGGGGAAATTTCTGATAATTACAATATAATATTTGTAGATTGACCTAAACAAAGTGGAATGAACCTATTTTTATTTGTATGTATAAAAGCATATTTAGTGCAGATTGTGGTGTGGAAATTATAAATCTTCACAAAATATATGGATATATTGGGGCTATACATTGAAATTGCTTGAAATTTGTGTCATTTTTTGTTAGATTTTTTTCATGTAAGACAAAATTTAAATACACAATATGACGAGCATGTAATTTACAGACAATATACAGGGCTACCAAAATAATGCTAAAACTTTTTTTTTTTGTATTGAATGAAGTTTATGAAATGCTTTGCTGCATTTTTCTATGCCAGTGGGAGTCGACATTGAAAGAAAAATAAATTTTATATATCCAAGTTGTAAAGTAAGTATTTTTTTTTCTATCTTTTAACTTTTGCTTATTTTATAATATCACGTTTTGAGGTGACCTGAATACGAAAGTCCAGTTTTTAGCATTTGATCTGTATGTATATCTATAATCAGCTTAATATAAACACAAATAACTGCAGGGGATTCAAATTTGGTATTTTTAAGATTGTATTTGGTTGCTACTTGAAAACTTTGATCAAGATTGCCAAGTTTGAATACAACTTAATAATAGCAATGATTTTTTTGTTTCTAAGTAAATGTAGACACTATAATAAAACGGGGGTTTGAAGGGGGCAGTAGCGCCCTCCCCCCCCCTCCTCCCTCACATAGTATTATATATCAAATAAAACTGTTCCTAAACTTTTTAAAATAATTTTTAAGGTAGATTGAACTTTATTATTTTATCTGATTTATCTACCGACTTAATCTGTAATTTATTCTTTTGTAGTATTGAAATTCAGGGTAAAAGAAAGTCGTATGAGTGACACACCAGATTATTCTAATAAGAGTCTTTATATTGATAATATTATTTTAGTAAGAGTGAGTATAAGATGTAATATAAAATTTAAAACAACTGTTTACAAAAGGGATATAGTAGCGTTTCCCGTCCTGGAAATCTTTAGATGGTGTTGTACGTCATGTTAATATAAGTTTAAAAGAAAATTATGGAAAGCTCTGGACGCCTATTTCAAAGATGGATCTCAAACGGCCCTTCCCTTTTACCAGCTTTGACATAAGAAACTCTTAACGATATAAGTTATTTAATTAAAGCACAGCTAACCGAATACTATTAATACAGGAGCAGAGTCAAGACTAGAAATTAGTAGAAAGAAAAAGAATTACCGAAAAGTTCTATGCAAACTGACTGAATAAAACTATTTTGCTTTGTTGCTTGCGATTAAAGTCATTTAACTATATGTCGTGTGAACATTTTACACGATGATAACGATTATTTAAAATGTAGAAATGTAAATATAATGACAAAAATATAATTATTTGCAAACCACTCTAACAATTTAAATAAACAATGGTTAAGATGAAAAACTTTTTTTTTAAGTTATTAAAAATTAAAGAAGTTGGAAATATGTTTTCTAATATGTGTAGAATTGTCATTAATAGCTTTTCACATATTATGAAATATAAAAATATTAAATATTCTAGATAATAAATCAAAATAGTATAAAATTTTATTAACTGTATATATATATATATATATATATATATATATATATATAAATGCTAAAATAAGGTTTTATTATTTATTTTAATATTGTTATATTGTTTCCACTAATAATAATAATAATAATAATAATAATAATATATGATAAAGAAAATGGAATTATAATGCATAAAAACTGACAAATGTTAAGAAATAAACTAGCCAGTGACGAGAAAAACAAGTCACTCGAATTCAGGACGACACAGAATGTAATTTAAAAGTTTGGACGTGGTGTTATTTTAGAAAAACTTTGATAACAAATCTTTTTTTTTTTTTTTTTTTTTTTCGAAATCTTATTTTTTACCAAATAAAAGTATTTCCCTATTTTGACATTTAAAGAAAGTTAGTTATCATTAAAAGCGATAAAACAAGAATTTTTTCTATTTAATCTAATAGAACGTATGTAAAAAAAAAAAAAGTATATAAGATTACATTGAATGAAAACTACTCTTTAACATATTGCTTAATTATTTAAGTTTTTGTAACTATATATATGTATATATATATTGTATTATTTATAAATATTTTTTTTTTATAAAAATGAAGTCTGATATTAAATAAAATGAAATCCCATTAAATTTAAGCTCAAACTTTTGTATGTTCAGCACAACGATCTTATAAAATAAAATCAATGCAATATTTGAAATTCCAACATATATTCTGGATATATGTTGTATGGCATGTACATTAACTTATTCCATTGTTTCGAATAAGTATTTCATAGCTACTTTTATAAGTTACTCTCTAGGCATTTTAATTTTGTATTCACATTAAGGAATACCTCGAATATATTGGTTTTACTCTGCTATAGATTTATTTATCCATTAATATTGTACATGAACATTTTGACTATATTTTTCCAAGTCTTAATAGCTAACGATATTAACAAAAACAATAAATAAATAAATAAATAATGAATAAATGAATAAAATTTTATTCATAAATAAAATTTTATTATATAGGCAATATTTTAAGGATGTATTTTTGAATTAATGCAAAGATTTATGATAACATTATGATTTTGATTAATATGGCTGGCGGAAAGTGCACCAGTTTTAAAATTCTAAGTTTCGTATATAATTTCCTGAAATAAAACTAAATCAGCGTTGCCCCATTCTTTATTAAAATAAAAATATTCATGTCCCTTTTTTTCATATACTGAAAAATCCCTCATTTAAAAAAAAAAACTACGATTTTTTTTAACCTTTTATTATTATTATTATTATTATTATTATTATTATTATTATTATTATTATTATTTTAACATTACGTTTATTAGATCACTATAAAATTATTTTAGTGATTATTTAAGAACTTAAGTATTTTAGTAAAATACGCATTAAGGACAATATTAAACATTCATTTTGAATAGAATAAACATTTCATACATATCTAGAAAACAATGATACCAAGCCGTTGTTTTCTTCAAAAATCATAATGGACAGAAAATTTTCTTACCCACTGACTGTAAACCGAGTAGCTGTTATTCTCCTGAAAACTATTTAAACGACAATCTTAAATCAAAATATCTCATTTTGTTTCAGTAAACAATAATTGAATGCTTCAGATAAAGATTACTGAGAATCGCTATGAATAAAAATATGCATCATTTAGACAAGGCCAACATTTTCAGGATAAAATTCAATTATTTTTTACACCACTAAATTTGAATGCATCATTACGTATAAATTTATATAACAATATATTTATATAAATACTCTAACCAGTAGATTTTACTAATGAAGTTCATGTAAAGAAAAAACAATTGTGAAGCTTTTAAGAAAGAAGCTATGCTATTTTATGTTTTTGTAATTTTACAGAAAATAATTTAAAAATATATATAATTTTGCAAGTTTTATAAATTTGAAAAGGCATTCAAACGAAATGACATTTTTGAAATAAATTAGATCAATAACAAAAAATCGTTGGAAATTTTGGTGTAAATATTAGCTTTAGCAAAAATGTTGATTTTCTGCAAATTGTTTAGTAATTTATTGGTAGAAAGTCTGATTGATTATAGTTTAAAGTATATTTAACTTTGTAAAACTAAACTATATAAATTCCAAGAATTTTTAATTTTCTAGAAGGATTTTTTCAATAATATATATTTATTTAAAGTATACAAACATATATATATATTATCCGTAACATATTTAGAAAGTTTTAACAGATGTTTAATTCTATATACTCAAAAAAAAAAAGGGGGGGGGGGATGAATATCAGTTAAAGCAACATACTTACATATATATATATAACAAATTGACGTGAAAGTACATAATTTAAAATTTATGTGCAGTGGTCGACTAGAATTCTTTTTTCATGCCACTATTTTTATAAATCAATATCTGCATTGTTCAATGGAATAAATGCTGCAAAAACCTTCAACTGAATAATACTATTGCTTTATAAAAATAGTGGTATGGAATAAAGTGACCACGTTGACCCTTGCATGTGTTTTTTAATTAAAACTGTAAATAATTCAAAGTTTAAATTCGCTGCAAATATCAAAATTTCGAAAATTTTTATATTTACTAACCTCATTTTAAAAATAGAATAAATTATTACAAAAGAAGCAGAAAACACATAACTGAATTAACTGAGTCATTACTTTAGAAGCATTTTATTCTATCCTTCATCTTTCCTTCCCCTCTTTTTACTCCATAAACATTCGTTTGATCTTTACATATTCTCTTGACACGTGTTTCTGAATAAA
Source organism: Salticus scenicus (assembly GCA_963930645.1). Taxonomy (NCBI): domain Eukaryota; kingdom Metazoa; phylum Arthropoda; class Arachnida; order Araneae; family Salticidae; genus Salticus; species Salticus scenicus. The sequence continues at coordinate 134,485,526 of OZ005648.1, forward strand.
TTGACACTGAATTAAAATACAGTATAACCTTTGAATGCATTGGTTTATATCCTTAAAGCCATGACAGCGCATTTATCGCTGTTATTTCAGAAAAGCTCTGTCATTTTCTAGATGGGCAGTAAACACGATATCAACTTTACTATAGAAAGCATGGAATATTCACATTTTGTGAAGCATAAACCTTTTCCAATAATTGAAAATCTGAATTTATAACGGTTTTGAGCATATTTCCATAATAAACTATTTGTAAGAATATCTACTTTAAGCTTAGTACATGGAAATTTTGGATAGTTTAGTTCAAATATTCTTCTCCGCATCAAAGTATCCAATGTATTATTAATTAGATATTTAATTTTGAAGGACTTTTAATTTAATACTTGATTCTATATGAAATAGTTAAAAAAAATTAAAGCAGTAATAAAGTTTAAAATTTCTAATGAAATATTGTTCATGATAGTTATGTGAATGGTAAAATACAATCTGTAAAATTCATTGAAATATAGAGAAATATTACCTGAGGAATTGCAAGTTATATACAATATCCGAACACCAATAGAAATCAAATATTTACCTAAAAATAAATAAGAATATTGTTAATACCATAAGTTTTTGAATAAATAATAAAGCATATTTATGTTATTAGTTTCCTAAAATACTTATAAGAATTTTGTGTTACATATTTGGTGAATTTTTCAAATTAATTAAAGAAAATTAATAATTTTTAAAACTCGTACCGTATACATTACTCCTTTGAGAATGTAATAACTATTTAGTGTGTAGCAAATGATACTTTTTTTATGCACTTTATGTTAAACGTCAGATTTTTTTAAGCATACTTATAATAAAATAATTCATGATAATAAATAGGTTCAATAAATACTTTTTCTTTCAATTAACGGTAAATCCATTACAAAAATATATTTATACTCATTTATAAATTTAAAATACTGTGCCCTCAAAAATGTGTAAAAAGTTTAATTTTAAATTATTTCTTATTGAGTGTAAATTCATTATGTAGACAAAAACATACATACAATTTATTGATAAATATTTAATTGAAAGTCATGTAATTTATCATTAAAATAAATCTATAAAGATAAAAAATTATGATGTATTTTTAGTTTAGTTGATATGTACATAATATGTAATCCCACAAGGGTATTTTACATTTAATGCCCTTATGATATTTCAATTATTCGGAACACTACGCTATAAAAGCTTTTAAAGTATATTAGTTATTCTGAACAAAAACCATTAAATAATGCATGTCTAACAAATATTCAATTTTAAATGTCATGATGCTTTGAAAGTAACAAAATAAAAGGCATTGTGTTTAAAGAAAATTAAGAGAACAACATAAATAATTTCACCTTGTTGTTTCTAGAAATATGTTAAAAGCCCATTGTGGCATTTAGTTATTTTAGAAGTTTTTATGTTTAGAGAAAAAAATAAAATGTGAAAAAAAAAATATATATATATGTGTGTGTGAATTCAAGAAAACATATTGTTGTAATTAAAATTACACATTTAGATATATATATATATATAGATACATAAATGATTTTTCATTTAAGCATATAGCTATTTATGTATAAATATTTTTTGTGGTAGAATAATGGAAAGTAATTTTTAATCTGTATGTAAATATTTTGATTAAAAAAAAGTTTGCTTTTAAATAAGAATAAGATAAATTTATAAGTGCTGCTTGTAAAATTGAAGGATAAAGGGAAAAAATGAGATAGGGATCTCTTAGACTAACTGGCTGCCCAGTGACATTATAGAACAAAGATGGAAAGAGAATAGTTTATAGGACTCATAAAACTTGAATGGAGCATAAAAAAAAACAACTCCAGGCTAGGGAACTATAGGCCACCCGCAAAGCCGCACACACACTCTCTCCAGCCCTCGACTTAAGAAGAGCATTTTTTTTTAGAAGTGCAAGTACGGCTTCTGGGTCAACTTTTTGGCGAGACAGTGATGGAATCTCCCGGTGGTGCAATCTCCCGGTGGTTCTCCAGATATCCTGCTTCCTCCCGCATCAACTGCCCTTGAATTTTAATCTCAAAATATGAAAAATATGAGCAACCCGAAGAGACCAAAACACCTATGATTCATCTATGGAAAGAATCTATCGAATGGAGCATCCAAGTGTATCCCTATTCCAGGATCTCGAAGCGCCCTAGAATTGTTAAATAGAAGTCCTCTATGATTTGCTTGAGAGTTAATATAAAGAGGAAAGATGTAGAAATATCTCACTGTCGTTTACGATGGAGTAACCTCTATAATGCTCATCTGGGTGAGTCAAAATTTTATAGTCTAAAAAAAGAGAAAATATTTAATTGTGTATCGATCCCCATTTTTTCTATTATTCAATCATGTCTGAGTACTACCTAAAGTAGTGTTGAATAAAATTAAACTTGAATTGAATAAAATATTAGTTTTGTATAAGAGACCAAAATATTTAATAAAATGCATTATTAATGAAATTCTTTGTCTATCTATTAATTAAGGAATTATTTATTTTGGAAAATTTATTTTAATTTGAATGTCTCTCCTTAATAAATAGATAAGTTTTATGACCCATTAAAAATATTTAAAGAACTTGGGTGTAATTTTGATGTAGTGAACGCAATGTACGATACAGTTTGGAGAATGTCTTAATTTAACAATTTCTCTCCAACACATATAATGCATATAAATTCAAGAAAACATATAATGCATATACGTTGAAACTATTCCTCATATCTACTTTCATATAAGACATTTAGGAAGTTAAGGTAACTTTCAAACACAAACAAGTTATCAAATTATATTACACAAGAAAAAGAAATTTTTTTTTTAGAATAAATTATAAACGCGTTTCAACTGTGCTTACTTGTTACGCCATCTAATCTTTAATTATTTTGCATACAGGGCATAACAAAAACTATTTTCTTTCTGGGGAATATTACAATAAATATATAACTTTGAACCTTTATTCTTAAAAAAAAAAAAAAAAATTTCGTAAATTGTCCAGTGTAGTTATGCGTATTTTCTGAAAACAATTGGCTATAAATATATTTGGAGTTTTAAATTGTGGAGAATGGAATCCCGCAAAAAGCGTCATTATTATATTTTATTTCTAAAGACAAAACACTAAAAAGACGGCTTTTGTATAGCTATGTATGTTGTTTAAAATTTCCATTCGCGCTGAAAATAATGCATAATGTGCTAAAAACAATCACCATTATCATAACAATAAAAAAATATCTTCAGAAATTTTTATTAATAAAACATCATGTACCTGAACAACTTTTTTGGGACTTGTAGAGAAATCAATTATGATTATCCTTACTCATGCCATAGAAAAATTAGTTTGAAGTATTTAAATAATATAAATATATTCCGCTATTATTTGCACTGTAAACAGATATTAAAATATGGTCTTGAACAACTGTACTTCACAGGAACCGTAACACAGTGGAATTCTTTATCGAGTATCAGTATCAAACCAGTTGAAATAATTAAACATTTTTCATTAAAGAACAATTTTGAAAATTGTGTGCATACATGCGTTTCGACGTATTTTAGGCACATTCACAGACAGACCGACAAAAAAGACAAAAAGACAAGCTAATTACTTATACACTTTGTTGGGAAATGTTTATAACGCATAATATAACTAAAGATAGGGTTTTATAATTTCCAATTATATCCCTTAATGGACCTAAAAAATATATATAAATGGAGAAATAAGAATTTAGAAATCTTTTATTTCTTTAGTATTATTAAAGAAAGCATGTCATCAGACGATTTTTTAAGAGATATTTGAGAATAAATATATATTCCACATATGCTCTTATAAAGAGCTAAAATATATTTTTTTGAAATGAGTCGATATTCGATAATATCAAATAATTTTAGTAATATCTTACTAATAAATAATACTTTTGATCACAAATAATTCCTTGTTCCTAATGAAGTATGAAGAAAAAAAAAAATGAAAAGGAAATTGAATGAGAAGAATCGTACATAAGTACATCACTTGTAATGTATTTTCTTCGAACGATTTCTTGTGTAACATATAAGTAATGATACTCCAAGCCGAAAAATTCTTTGGACGCATCGATGCTTGAAATTTCACTATTTTCTGGGGTAATATATAAGATATTTTGTTCATAAGAATGAGATATACTATTGTAAAAGTTAGTGGTAATCAATGGTGAAAAAGAAAAATAATCAACTTACGATGATTTTTCCCATTATATATCGAAATTTTATTTATAATTAGCCCCAGCTATTTTTTTTTTTTTTTTTGAACATTTCTACATTTCTACAATTCCACTATACTTTTGATATCTGTTTGGACTGAGCATAGTGAATGAATGCTTAAATAACACAGGCCAGCGAAATCATACTTTTTTTTTTTTTTTTTTTTTTTTTTTTTTGGGGGGGGGGGGGTTATCTATCATTTGTTTTGTTACGCTGAATTTAGAAATTCTCGTCTTTTCTTTCTATCACTTAAGGATTTTTCGCAAATTAAGGGTGTAGATCGGAAAATGCCTCACAGAGACAGTAATAAATTCAAAATTATTTATAAATAAAATACATTAAAATAGGATATCGTTATCTTTTAAACGTGTTTCTTTACGTAGAAGATCCCATTACAGCATTTCTCTTGTGCACAGCTTAATGGCCTTAAAGGAGGGGGATGGGATTTTCTATGCAGCATTATACAGTAATCTGCTAACATGTTAACTCTACATCGCCTATGATACCTCCTCTACATGTTTTTGATGTCTTGCTGATATAGCTATCTTTGCTCTTCACTCACATCACCCAGATTTTTCTGGAAATATTCAGGATTATAATTATAACTTAGATTGAAGTTGGAAAAGTAGAGCTTTAAGCTCATAAAATATCATTTTTCTTTCAAACCCGTACGTGGTGGAAATTTTTGAATTGATTATCCTTAATCTGCATCCAAAAACACACGAGAAAAACACATCCCCAGATAGCACAAAACGAAGTTATAGCGTTGTTACGACCAATTTTTCCCTTTTCAGACTTATTTGTAACGCTATGACAACGTTATGTGCTACCTGGGTCATCTGGAATAAACATTTCATCGCAGGTCTGTGTAATGTTTCCATCTCAAAATTTCAAAAATAGTTACTCTGGCTACTTTAAGAATATGCGCCCGAATTACTCAGCTGGATAGCTATTTTGAAACAGATATATTACTTTTTTTTTTTTTTTTTTTTTTTCAAAATTTAATGTTTAAACAGCTGTAGTTCGTTACTATACTGTCCATTTATAATTTTTCGACACTCTACTTGAATATAAAGAATAAATCGTTTAAGAATCGTTTTTTAATGATCTATAACAAATTATTTTCAATGGTTTTCGTGTCTGATGCTGAGGAATAACTCACATAGATTTCTATTCAATATTACTCTATATTTTTCATTATATTGTTCACTGTATTTTTCATTTTTACCACATTTTTATTAACTCAGTTTCTTGTTTGTTTGTCCAGTAGAAATCTTGCAATCAAATTTTTAACTAACTTCCCGACTAGATAGACATTTGAAACGTTTAGATTAGCTCAGAACACGATGACACTACATTCTTTTAATGTATTCTATTACTAAAGGTATGAAAATTTCTTATAATTGCTTTCTTTATTAGGCATTTGATCATTTTCTTTCAAGGTGATGGGATAATTCATCAAAAAATTCTTTTTAAGCATTTATTAATACATAGAATTGTCAAGTTTATGTGATTCAACAGAAAATTTAAAAACGCGGTACATAAAAAGTCCTTTTTATCTTGTATTTATTTCGTTATTCATTTAGCAAACATTTTTACCTAGTTTATTTATTTATTTATTTATTTATTTTGTTGTACCTCATGGCACACTAATTTTAGTAAATTCCAGGTGTGCTCCGGCTTTATTTTGCATTGTTGCACTGCTGTACTTATCTGCTGTTCGCCTGATAATATAATAATAATAAACCTGATATTATTTCGATTCGAATCATTTGTTTCAAATTTCTGAAATCTTTGGTTTTTTATCACAATGTTCCATTATTATTATTATTATTCGTTATTATTAAATTCTAATTACCTTATAGTGTCTATTGAGTAAAAAATAGTTTTTTCAAATTTGATTGTTTATGATTCTAAACTTTCGAAAGCATATTTTAAATACTCTGTTTTTTAAAACTTTCGTCTTACGATATCCTTTCTCAGGTCCAAAATACTATAGTTAAGTTTCAAAAATGCTAAAATCTATTATTATCGTAAAACATTTCAGGAATATTTTTTGATATATTTTTGAAATGTTCTCACAATTCAATGTACTAACTAGTGACTACAATTTCCTTTTTTTTTTTTTTTTTTTTTTTTTTTAATTATTATTGTTATTAACGTTCGTCGACCTTTTTAAGTTTTTGAGTCTTTTTTTTTTTTTTTTTTTTTTTTTTTATTCTGACAGAAGGCAAACAGAATAACATTGGTTAATATCTGTTTTAAAAGAGAATTAGTAGCTCTACAAACTCGTGTGCTTTAGTTTTTCATTTTATTTTTAGAGGTACTTTTAGATCGTTAAGTGGTTACGTGCGCTTGAAAGACTAAAAAGGGTATATTTCATCTCGTTTCTTTTTCTTTTTTTTTTTTTTTTTTTTTTTTTGATAATTAATAACATTTTGTATTCAAAACATTGAGCATACAAAAAATTTACATTTAAACAGTATGTTATAAAATTTTCATTAAAAATTTTGAAAAATTTAGCCAGTGGGTATTGGGTTACAGTGATAAGATTTCTCAAAAATTATTAAATTTATTTTATTGAAAATTTTCACAAATTTTCAAAACTGAATTGACTATTGCTTGATCGAAGAAGTTTAAAAAAACTGAAATTTGAAGATTTGGCGTAGTTGTATGCAAAAATAGTGCAAATTTTTGGTACATTTTATACCACATATAGCCTTGTAAAATTAGTTGTAATCGCAAGAAAGAAAAATGCTTTGTTCAGGCACTAGTCAATCTTATTTTGAAGAAGTGTTCAAAATTTCAAAAAAGATCGGTGCATTAGTACTTAAGAAACCGTGTCTACCACCACGTTTCTGAAGAGTTACTGGAATCTAGGCTGAATTTTCCAAATTTTGAATTTTTTTTTTTTTTTTTTATGTTGCTCATTTATATGCTCAAAATTTTGAATAAAAAGTTTTATCTATTTAAATAAATAAATACATTTTTTTTTAAGCCTTTGAAACTCACTTAACCCTTTAAAAGAGTATGATATTGGTATTACGATTAAGGCCTATTGACTGCTCTATGTTCCTAGGCCTGAGAGGTAATGCCCTCCGTGCGGTTCTTTCCAAGGGGTCCTAGAAAGCATTTACGCAATTTCGTAGAAAACTAAGGAAAACTCCGAACGGCTGAGTTCATAAGTGTGACCTGGGATCGAACCCGCCATCCCACTTATATGAGAATATTAAGTGGGCAATTATGAGTACTTTCAACATCTTTTACTTTTCGCATTTAATCAGGCTACTAAGACCGCTGAAATTACCATTACCGCTTTGTTTATGCGTTTCAAAATATTTTGTCATGTAATCTATAATTCTTTCAAAAAAAGAAAAGTCTTTTGATCCTGTATTTGGCAATAAGATACATATATTTTAAAAGAATAGCTGTAGCCGACCATCAATGCTGTGGCTATAGCTGCTTTACCTGATTCGGGTGGCACTATGCAGGGTGTCCCAAAATTACAGCGACAAATTTTATAAGGCGGAAGAATATATCATATGGATTCAAAATTGCATAAGAACCCACGTCTGCAAATGCCATCTTAACCTTTAAGAACCGTGTGTTTTCTGATATTTTTTAACAAATATGGGCGGTTCAAACATACATTTACAAACTATAAGTGCAGGTACAGTCGGGAAAAAAAAAAAAAAAAAAAAAAAAAAAACGCAACACTCAACGTAACTTTGTTGCTAATCAATGTAGAAAAATGTAATAGGTATCATTCGACGGGGAATTGTGAGTAGTTTCAGAAAATGAACTTAAATTTTGAATTGGGGGTCGTCTACATATTAAAACGCGCACCAACTTTGATTTTTTCAATGGTAATGCCCAATTTTTATTTTATATTTGAATTCCTGGGATCACGACAACGCGAAAAAGTATATTGGTTGTATATTTTTCTTATTTTTTCACCGAGTTATAAGCGTTGAAAGTTTGAAGGTGCTAATGTTAAATTCATATTTCAAACTTTTAATAATATCTTCACAAAAAATAACTTGAACGATATATATATATATACATATATTTAAGAGATAGAGTGAAGAAACCCAAACATAATCCATCATTACTTTTGATTCTGAAAAACATTAATAAATTTATATTTATAAAAATTATGAATTATGACCTATATTAATTTTTACATAAAATGAATCCTAATGCTGAAAAATATGTGTGTGCAAATTTTCAGCTGATTCCAGCTATTAGTTTTCTAGATATAAATAAATCTATCTTTTCGAGTGGTTTAGGGGGCCGTCTCTTATAAAGTTTTGCATGAGATAACGAATCAAATCTTAAAAAATAACAAAGACAATTAAACAAAATATTTTTATTTTTTACTTACGGGTCAGATTATATAACAACAACGTCAAACGCAAAGAAATGAAACAAAAATGATGATTTTTAGTCATTAGTCATCAAGAATTCCTGTTTTCTAAAGAAGACAAGCCCCGCCTTCATCGTTCTTTAAGACAAAACAATACAGAAAAGAAAAGAAAAGTCAATGAGACGTCGAGTATTCGTGTTAAACCCCTTATTTTATCTTGACAAAAATATGCACAAGTGGTATTTACTTCATCGATTACTGGTGATAAATTTTGAATCTTTTAAACGAACACTAAAAGGAAAAAAATTAACTAAATAGGCGGGGTTTACTGTTTTAAATAGAAAAATAGGCTTAATATTTCAGAACAAATTTTCTGTATTCACAATTATATTACAAATGGATATATATTATAATTATATTCTTTCTAATCAATTTATTTCTATTCATAGTTCCAAAAATACGAACAATGGGTACATACTTAAGAAATAAGTAACACACAAATTACGAAAGAAACGACAGGGTTACAGATTTTCAAATGGCTTGAATCTATATCAGCAGTCGCGAAAGGATTAATTAAGAAATTATATTTTCATAGAAATTATAGAACTAATCGTACAGTTTCAAAGAGTTCAACTGACCCAAAACTGGTAAGTGCGATTAAAATTGTTTAATATTTACTTCATGAACCTTTACATTAATTTATTCGAAAAAATTTAGTTTATGCATTGTTGTATATATATATATATATATATATATATATTATTTCATTTCGTATATTATGTTACACCTACAAAAGAAAATTTAAGCTTAAGTGGTGATCAGTACGCCATAATAGACAGTTTCTTAATTGACAGTTAGTTCTGGAACAATCGCAAGTGTTATGTATTTAAATAGACCTAAAATTATCTAAAAAGTACTGAAGTATATACAAATCTAAAAAACTGAATTCTGGTTAATTAAGAAACTGGAAAATGTAAGTAGTTTTTTTTATTTATATAATTCTTTTTTTCCTGAAAGATTTCCGGTGTCAAACATTAAAATTTTTTTCTATTTCTTATAGGATCTTCATTTTATTTTTTTACATTTAGAGATAATCCCCTAACACATTTTTGATTATAACTCTATAAATACTAAAGATAAAGTATACAAACAGTATACTTTTCCGCACTGCCAGACTCTCAGAAATTCGAATATGAAGTCAAAATTTGGTGTTGCTATTGAAAAAATTTGGCATTCATTTCAATATGTAGATGACCCCTAATTCAAACTTCGACGACATTTTCAGAAAGTGCATTTAATTTCCTGTTGAATTATGTCTATTAGATGTTCCTGCGTCAATAAATAACGAAATTACAGCGGGTGTTGCGTTTTTTTTTCCCCCGACTGTACATAACAGATGGACGAATGAGGAATGCAAAGCAACCTATGACAGCAAACATCCCATTAATCATTTAAGGAGGGGATATATTCTAGTGTTTTCTAACACTTACCGGTATGTGCTAGTATTATCGTCTGATCATGTACCCTTATTTTGAATAATTGTAACTCCGTCTACCTTCTAAAATTAAAAGAATTAAATGACCCATCATTTTACGAAATCATAACCAACATTCGTATTAATACAATAGGTATTGTAAACACATCGATTAGAAAGACTATTATTAATATATATATGTAATCATTTGCAAGAAAAACAAAATGTTAAAAGTTTAAAATTCAAAAGCCACGCCCACATCTGTTAAAAAATAACACAAAACACCAGGATTTAAAAAGATTAAGATGGCTTTTGCGGACATGGGTTTCCGTACAGTTCTGAATCCCTGTTCTGTGCCCTATTTCTTCTAAAATTGTCGCTGTAATTTTAGGACACCGTGCATATCTAAAGGATTTCTTAAAATTCGTTATCATTTATTAATATATATATATATATATATAAAAGAATGCAGAAGTATTTTATTTAAATCGATCAAAAAATTGATTTGGGTTTTTGCTCCCACCAGTAGCAGCCTTACCAAGCGCAATGTGCTGACTCGATTGATAATGACAACGTCTTATCCGAACGATCGCGCAGAAACAAATTATTCACATACGAAAATATAATGATTCACTAATGCTTAAAGTAGTCTCTTCTAACCTGAATTATGTCAAATGTCTTGTCCTCCATTTACACAATTTAATTTTATTGGCTCGAAAGTAAATTCAATCAATTCCGAAACCTGAAAATCACCTTGACATCCAAAATCGTCATTAGAACATAATTACGCTTCGAAATGTGACACCCCCGAAAAGATAAAAATTTCTCAAAATATTATAGTGCACACACACATAGCACACACACACATACTAAAATATCGATTTCCTAAGATAATTTGGAACACAGTTTTTCTCGGAAACTTCTTTTTTTGGCCCCACCGACCCGTTACAAATGGCGGAAAGGAGAAATTTCTCAAAATCCTTCTTTGGTGTATGTTAAGTACACATAAACTACCCACACACCAATGAGTAACCCTCCTAAGATAATTCAAAGCAAATTCAGCTTTTATTTTTGCCCCTGCCATCCCAAAGAGAAGGTAAACGGAAACATTATCAAAACCCTTATAAGGTCTACTACTTATAAGGTCTAGTAAAATTAGAAAGAAGGAAATTTTGCAAGATTGCGTCACAATGGATATTGTATGCACAAACCAACCCACACACCGAAATTCGTGGCTGCAGCTCCCATACATTTCCCAGGGCAAATTTCACCCAGAAAGGAATCTCTTGAATTTAGCTTTTCACAAACCTCTCCTCCCTCCCGCAAATTGAAATATTCCCAAGAAAACTTATAGCCGTTTTCAGGCTCTTTATGCAATTTTGTTAGAGTTATACTCGAAAACCCTGATTCTGTAAAATAATCCCACCTCCAGAAAAAAAAAAAAAAAAAAAAAAATATTTTTTCCCTTTCCTTCTCTTAAAATCGAAAATTCCAAAAAAAGCCAAAAGTAATCTTTTTGTATTCAACTTTAGTCTATCTAAGTACAATTTCTTCACTGTAAAGCAATTTCGAGCCGAATTGTTCGTTTTGGTTGAATTTGGAGCCACCTGCCTCCCCGGGGGGGGGGGGAGAAAAGGGATTCCGCAAAACCACCTATATAAAAACATGCGTATATTTTAATGCAATTTTTTTTTTTCAAATTTCTAAAGCAATCGGTGAAGAACTTCCAGAAATTTAGCATTTTGAGCAAACGATTATTTACATCATTACTTATTTAGATTTATTTGCTCATACAACTTTCTTAATCAGCTACATGTTAATATTAATCTGGTTCAAATAAATAAAAAAAATACGTCAAATATTTTGATTTTAATTTTGACTTTTATTCATATTATACTTTTTAGAATTAAAAGAGAAATATGTTTTAATAGTTAATTGTGTATTTATCTACAATATAGATAATTCTAATTACAATTTTTTCTATATATTCTCAAATCTTTTAATTCGAAAAAAAAAAAAAAAAAAAAAAAACTTTTAATAAATACAACCTTTAAAAATATATATATTTATTAAATATTTTAGAATCATTCTGAATTTTTGACTTTATCTTTCACTGTTATCAACACAACTTAAATTTTTTCGATAAATTGCTTTATCTATTTCTGTATCCTGAAATAATTTTTAAATTCTAATTTCACCACTCTTGCTTAGGAATGATTATATTTATCATTATTACTACTTTAAAATTACTTTTCTTGGAAAAATAAATGTATTTCAACCTATCTTCAAAGTAAGAATATTACTTAAACATACTCTATTTTCTAAAAAAATGCTTCAAAAGTAAATAGATGTATTAATAGAAAAATTGTTTTAACAAAAACATAATTAATAACAAATTCAAAATTCATTTTGCTCTAAGGCATGTTTTTTCTTCGTCAAACAGACAAGAAAAAAATCTTCTATTTATAATTGAGGAAACCTGATTCCTATTAATTTAAGCAAATATTTATTTTTACGTAAAAACTAAAAGCATTCATTAATATATATATATATATTTACTATACTAGAATTTTAATTACTTTTTTTTACTATACTAGAACTTTTTTTACTATACTTGAATTTTAATTTTAAAAAGACACGTGTTTTACTGTTTAATAACAGGCATATGAATTCTCTCTCCTTTCCTCCTCTTCCTCTTCTTTCTTTTTTCTGTTTTTCTTTCTTTCTTTCTTTCTTTCTTTTTTTTTTTTTTTTTTTTTTTTTTTTTTTTGTAGTTTAGAGGAAGTGCATTTTTTAAGCTCTTTAAACTGGTAATTTTGTGTTAACTCTTTTATCAGTAAAATTTAACTACTAAATTAATAAAATGTTTTCAATTATTTTGAATACGGATTTTAAATACTATATTATATTGTCGAAATGAGAAGAAATTTGTGTACACATATTGTAGATTTGATAATTGAAATTAAGGATTTAAAAAATATATTAAAATATTTTACTGTTTATACAAGAATACAAGGTTTATACAAGAATATATATATATATTTTTTTAATTACAAAGAGTATTTTTAATACTTATTATTGATATAGACATTTTACCTATATTTTACGTGTTTTTGGAATATAAGATGCATAGTCAATATCCCATTTATTTTTAGTCTAGAATGTAACAATTTGCATAAAAAAGTTAATAAAAAGCAAAATACAATATTTTAAAATTTCAGAATTCAGGGAAGCCAGAGTTCCTATTTCCTGGATGAAGTCATTAATTGTGAATAGTAAATTTTACTTCATACCAATGAAGATAATTTTGTTTCGTAAAAACACTCATTCCAAACATACGGCTTTTTGCCATCATGGTATTCCGTATTTAGCATAAATTTTCTTGTGAAGCAGTTTCAGTACTAGTAATAAATATGAAGAAAAATAAATAATAGAACACGACATTGTAAGACTGATATCTGATTTTAGCTCCAGATATTTCTTTCTATGAACAACATTTTTGTCATCATATATATATATATATATATATATACAAATTATTTTCTCTCCTATTGTGCAGATGCCATTATCAATGCTTAATAAATTCCATTTAATATTGCAACAATCAAGCTTCTTGATTAATATATATATATATATATATATATATATATATATATATATCTGTATATATATATAAATTACGTGTCACGATGTTTGTCCGGGGTAAACTCCTAAACTAAGGAACCGATTTTAATGAAATTTTGCACACTGTGTGCAGTTTGGTCCAACTTGAGAGATAGGATAGTTTTTATCTCAATTTATTGTCACAATATTGTTTTATTGCAATTATTTGTTAATTATAGACCTTTATTAAAGTTGCTCCAAAATATCTGTGAGTTCCATTAATTTAATTGTTGCAAAAAAAAAAAAAAAAAAAAAAAAAAAAAAAAAAAAACGAGTTCATTTTCTTTCGACATAAAAATAAATACATTTAATCAAACGTGAACGTTACAAAATTATAAAAAGTTAAATTATGCATCTCGCGAAAATTGACGTCATAATCAATTTAAAGATTTTATACACATTGATAAAGTGCTAATGTAGTTCTATCATAGATATAGTAATATATATAGATCTCTCATCCCCATGTTATCGTACAAAGATTTTTGATGCCGAAAAAAAAAATAAATAAAAGCTTTGGAAACAGCCATTAAGTGGTATTGAAAAAAAAAAAAAAAAAAAAAAAAGGAAAGAAAAGAAAGAAAGAAATATGAATTTGAAACTGTATCTGGAGTCTTCCATTCCCCTTTAGCAAATAAATTATTCATAAATTTTATTTGCTAAAATATTAGTATGTATTCCCGTGTGTATTCATTCGGGGAAAGACGGCCATATTTTCGTAAAAACGTCGTCTTTTCTCAAATGAAAAGGAATAACTTTTTTCTCCCCAATGATCACTCTATTCTATATATGCTATACTATATCTATGAGTTCTATACGCAAGCGAAGTTTGACTCGCTGACCGTCTGTGCAGCCAAGAAAAAGATTTCCTATGTTAATTGCGCACTGGATTTTTTGTAAGAAATTATTAAAAATCGAGGAAATTTATTTCCCGATTTTAATCCTTATATTTGGGTATAGATATGTATTAGTTATCGCGGGTGTTAGATTGAATTATTTTGCTGTCAAATTGACAAAATTTTAATTTTAAATTTCAAAACTCTGTCGCCCTTGGCTTTTTTATTATTATTATTATTATTTGGCGATCAAAAGCGTAACACGAAAATATACATGCCAGATGCATGCATTGTACGAAATGTATTATGTATTATTCATTGTACGTATGTATGACATGTAATATGTATTGTACGAAAGATTGTTTCATATTATTCATTACTCTTTTAATATAAGTTGTTAAAATAACCATGATTTTTGAAAGGAATTAAATATTTTCGCCAGATAATTTGGCGATATTCTTTTTTTTTTCGTCAAGGATGACAGAAATGAAATCTATTCCGCTGCAAAATATTAGTATCTTACATCAGATATTTTATTTAGACATTTGAAAACAAATTTGACGTCAAACTATGATAGAATATTTATCATTTTCCTTTTAATTAGTATATTATTAGTATATTAAAATTTAAAAGCATAGTATATAAAAAGTTTTTTTTTTTTTTTTTTTTTTTTTTTTTTTTTTTTTTAAATCTTATAATTATTCTTATCTTAATCCTCAATGTTTCCCATCTTTATTAACTTGAATTTACTATTAAAATTTTAACATACTCAAAAACTTCTCATCACTTCGTTAAAATACACTAAACTTTTCCAAAGTCTTTTTCTATTTAAAACGATACATGTATTTACTTTAAATGTCCAATATTTCATAAGATTTCCAATTTTAAAGTTTTAAAATATTTATCAAATTTACTTATTTTTCTGGTTTAGCCTTATTGTTTTCCTTTTTATAACTACAGCTGTTGCCCTCTTTAAAATATTTAAAATGATGAGGTCATTTTATAGTAAAATTATCCATTATAGCATATATTATATTTCACTCCTCCATAAAAATTGATTTTAAAATCGTCTGTTTCTTTTATACTTTTATTTTAATAGAATTTTAATAGAATTTAATTTATATATTAGTCATTTTAGCAATTTTATCCAAAGTAGCATTAGAAATAATATATATCACTTCTCAATTTGACCTAAGTTTCAAATCTCAACCCTGTGGGTTTTTACATCGGCTACAACGTTTTCGTCTTTATTCGTAAATAATAATTTGACTGTACTAAATAGTTTACAGCCGTATAATTCAACGTATAACTTAGTCACAGCAACGCGTGGCCGGGTCTGCTAGTATATATATATATATATATATATATCGCAATGAAACATAAAATTTTACAATTCGTTATTAAATACGTCGTTGTTAGTTAATGATAAATATTGCATTCGTCAATGCATAATAAATACATACGATTGCGTGAACCTGCACTTTTCTAAACAATTACTGACACATAAATTAATGGTACCTCTAATATATTTTTAGAAAATACAACAATTTCATTCATTGTGGAAATACGTTATACTGAATATTATATATCAGTTTAAAATTAAAAAAATATATTTTTAATTTTCGTTATAATATACTGATTTAACAATATTGAAAAATGCAAAAAAAAATTCCCCCACCCCCACACCCGCCGCCCCAAAAAAAAAAGATTTTTTTTTTCTTTTTTTAAAAAATTACATTATGTAAGCAGTTCAATGTAATAAAAAAAGTGCAATTTGTATATAAATTATAATAACAGTTTTCAAAATTTAACAAAAAGCTTTTAAGTTTTACTTCTTAATATAACATATCTGTATAATGTTGTAGATTTTAGTTGTAAAGTATAGATAAAAAGGATATTTTTTTTTCTTCTCTTTCAGTTAATAAAATTTAAAATTAAAGTAATTACTTTAAATTTAATATTTTGTAGCGGATTGCCTAATTCTTAACTCAATAGTTAATTCAATATAAAAGATGGAATTTTTTAAAATTTAAAAGTAAATATTTATTTTATGTAATTGCTTGTTAAAAGAAAAAAGTAATAATAAATTTAAATGTTTCAAATAAGAACAAAACTCAATATGTTTATTTGTATGTAAGAAATTATATTTAATCAAACAATTAGAAACGCGTTCTTCATGTAATTACTCAGGAGGAGAATAAAAAATTGTGTGCATTAAACATCAAACTAATACTTCATCATTTGCATATGAATAAGATTACTAAACGTAACTAAATGCTCTTTAAAAATTTGCAATTTTCTGATGATGTTTTGTTGTATATTTCTTAAAGTTATTATTATTATTATTATTGTTTTAATTATTTAATTATTCGGTGTTTAATTAGTATATGGGAACGAAATAAGAAATGTGTATTCAAATATATAGTTAGAATAAAATATACCGATAGAATATACACTAATTTTATTTAACGGGATAATAAAATGAAAATCGCTTAATTAACTTGACATAAACTGAAAAAGAAAACTCTTCTAATGAAGTGTTTTAAAATACTTTTCACGTATATTTTCTTATTTATAATTTGAATACTATAGATATAAATTTCAATGCATTTAAATAATTACTTAAATAACTCATAATGATAAAATAAATTTAATATAATATGAATAAATAAATATATGTCTCTTGTTATGATCATTCTCCGGTTAGGGGCACACCACCATACCTTTTAACAAAAAGCAAATATGGTGGATTTGAGTACTGTCAAACATGTATTGTGACAGTACACAGATTTTGTGCTAACACCGAAGTTAATAGATGCATTTTCTTAGTAAGTGCAAGTATCGAAAAAAAAAAAAATCGGAAAAAAAATAGACACAAAAGTAATTTGGGAATATTTTCAGAATGCGATAAATGGAAGTGAATTAATTCAAAAATCCAAATGCAATGTATATTTATGTAGTATATTCTTTATATTGTTTGATGCAATATCGAATTCAGCAAATCTGGACCAAAATTTGATTTTTCTACCGCCATAAAAATGGCTGTCATTCTCGGTTTTAGGAACCATCATGTAACCGGTTGTGGGCACCCTTTTTTTTTTTTTTTTTCATTTAAAATGTGTGTTTGACTTACAAACTGTCAAATATGGTCGTTTATATCAAACTAACATATTTTATTAGTGTTTATATGTATGTTTAGGCTTTTTTAGCAATGTCAACCACGAAAATTCAACCTATCCAAAAGAAATGGATTTAAATGCTCTAGTTAAAGTCATTTAGGATTATTTAATGGGTAAGAAATCCATAAAATCAACTGCCAGAGAATATGGATTTCCTTGCAGCATCTGAGTCCGTCCAGAAGAAGCTTATAGAAAGTAAGTTAACTCCACCTTTCAAAGTTCCGGTCAAACGCGCTAAAAATTGGAGCAAATTATTTTACTTGCAAGCATTGCAGGACGAAGAAGATGACGAATAAAATTGGAAAAATGTCATTTTCTGTTATTATTTCCGCCACTGAATCCTTACAGAATGTATAATTTTTTTTTTAAATCTATTTATGGTGGTTTTTCTTATTATGTTCCCATTTTTAGCGGATATTAGTGTGTCCACAACTGGGTACAATATATATATATATATATATATATATATATATATATATATTGGCAAAAAATGACCACTTCACGGAATTGGTAATACTTTTTTTTTCTTTGGGACGGAATCAATACAGTTATTTCATAAAATGTTAGCTAATGGTTCTAGCTTTCCATTTGGATCTCTATGTTTGCATAATACCTACAGTATCAAAAGTTATAAGCTAAAAGCAAAACTGTATCTACAACCGAAGACATTACGCTATATATAAATATAGATAATGATCACTTTAAGAACACTTCTGATCAAATAACAGTAATCAATGCAGTGTATGAAAGATTTGTTTTATAATTCGATAGATAAAGATTATATAAAGATTTGTTATGTAATTGCGATAAATATCATGTTTAAAAGGAATATCTTAGATTGTTCTCATAATTTAAAACGGCAACATCTATTAGATATGTTTGTCAACACATATATATGAACCCATTCTACTGTTGATTACAAAACTATTTGTCTTTCGGTGGAAAATCTCAGAACCGATTACTGTGACATCGAGGTTCCATAGTTGAACAGAAACTAAAGTGCATACACTATATGTAATTTGCAAACACAATCTATATTTTAATTGTAGCTATTAAATAAAACTCGAGAAGTTTCATGTAAAGAGCCAAGCTTCGGTGACTCACATGGTAAATAGATACACGTGAATGGCTAATTTACCGTTAAGTGGGACTATTATACCTCCTTATATATTCTTTCTTAACTAATTTTATTACTTATAAAATATCTTACACTCAATTTTATGTAAAAGACTCTTCCATTTATTTCAAACTAACAGTTTTAAAAAACTTTTTTTTTCATGAAATACTAGGCGAGCATATTGTTTTAGAACGTATAATTATTGCTATTATTTCAAAGTTTTACTCTGATTGGTATCCTTTGTACACTGCGAATAAAAGTGTCTTAAAGTAATACATAAAAACAACTGAAAAGGCACTGGAGATGCGTAAATGTCTTAATATACAGCTTAAAAGTAATAAATATCTTAATTTAAGACACTCGTGTGTTTTAATGGAATCACTGTAAATAGCGTATAGTGTCTTAAATTCAGACAGAATTGTTTCTGAAATACCAATACAGACCCAAAAAATATAAAACGCGATACATATTTCAACACTTAGAAACTCTAAAAGTAGTACAATTTAGCTTTTTTAAAAAAAATATGAAATCTACTTTAAGAAACGTGCATATCGTGCTGAACGTCTTTCCAGGTTCAATAAATACAATAATATTTTATATAATAAGTAGTTAAGCGGTTTAAACTGTGTTAGTTTTGAAACATTAAATTTTCAAGGAATAATATTCTAGAGATGTCTATCATATTTGCATATCATATTTGCATATCATATTCGGTATAACTTTTAAAACAGCATATTTAGGCGTAAAACATATTTTGTAGTAAAAAAAAAAAAAAAAAAAAAAAAAAAAAAAAAACTTTGTATTTAAATCTCTTTTATATTAAAAGAAATAATATTAAGATAAACGAAGAAAGACTAAGAAAACTGTCTTTTTAAACAATGTTAACTTCACATAAAGGTAAAACAACTGATATTTGGGAATTGATAACAGTTTAAGGAAACAAATATCTATCCAAATATCAAAGGCTGTGATTTTTGCATATTTGTTATGCATTTTGCAATTTCCTAAACTTCTATATATAAATTTTAAGATAATAATGCCTATTAATCTGTAGATATATTATCGATAGTTTTATCGAAACAAATAAAAATGAAAATAAAAAAAATACAGGTTGAAACATAAACCTGGAGATTGTTTCGTGAATACAGGAGTTTACATAATCACACAAACAGGTGCTTTCGTGTGACGTAGTGGCATGTTTAATAAGACACTTGACTTCAACACATGTGGTTGGTATTGAATTCCAGGGTCTGAATTGTGCACTAAGGAGTTGGATTTGTTCGTTCGATTCCACTGACGGGGAATAGGATTTTTTATTTTAAAAAATATTCTTATTTTATTTATGCTCTAAAAATTCCTAAATTATATTTTAAAATATATTTTAGAATGGAAAAACAGAATCACACGACACCTTTATTTAGTTTTTAATTTTTAAAAAGCTTCATAAATCGTGGTTTTATAGGACAATTCCAATGTCTTAATTTCAGATGCAAAATAATTGCCTTAAAAAATAAGACTGAATTTAAGGCGTTTGCATTAACAGTGTATCTATAAGAAAAGTGGACCAAGAATAATAGTCGTAGCCATAACATCATGTGCAAGTACACTATTATTTTTAGAATTAATTATTTCTTCTACTATTTTAACACCATTCCGTACAGAAAAATTTATCATGCGGAGAAAATTTGCATTAAAATGTGAATTACTGTAGTGGCTGTTTTACAAATCTCACAGAATTTGAACAACTAGGGCACATGTTTGAAGATTGGAAAGCCAGACTTCGTAACTTGAGTACCAAACAGTTGGGATGGAAAGCTGTAGGAAACTTAAAAAAAAAAAAAAAAAAAAAAGAGAGAGAGAGAGAGAGAGAGAGACTTTTCCACCTTGGTGGAACTTCTACCTAAGCGCAATGTTTTTTTTTCTTTTAAGATTTACCATCGAGTTTCTTATCCCAGCATTTTGAAACTCAGGTTGCGAGGTTTGTACTCCCCCTGGTTTCCCAATCTTCAAATATGTTCTTTAATTGTTCAAATTCTGTTTTTTGCTTCCTCAAATGAACTGTTAACTTCAACCATAATATGAACTTTGACACATGTATGTTTGTATCTCTCTTAAAACAGAAAAGGAAAATCTAATCAATTTGAGCCTTTCATCGCTTCATCGCAATGAAAGGCGATTTCTCGCGTTTAGAAAAATCCTCTCAAATCATTGAGCTACAAGCGGCTCAGATTTGAGCTAACTGAAACAATTTATTTTTGAGAAAAATTAGACCAGATTTCAGTGAAATTATTTGATGTTGAATATATATACATATATATATATATATACATATATAATATTCCCTCAGCCGGAACCGAACTCCGCCCTTACCATAGTAGATGAACTCGCTACTACTGCTCTATGATTTCACATTGAAAGTGGTTCTATAGCCATTCCAAATCATTCTCAAACGGACAAAAGATTATTTATCAATTTTTACCTGTTTTGTACATAACATAAAGTTATGGGAAACCAAATAACATCAATACTGACTTAAAATTGAGGAAACGTTCTTGAAAACAGAAATCTCTATGACAGGCAGATTTTAGTAGCATACGATTTAATTCTATATAATTTAACACGTTCAGAAAAAAAAAATGTTCTCCCACTGAAAGTTGCAGAATTTCTTCAATAACTGTGAGTTTAATAAACAGTATATACTAGTTTGTCTATTCATATTATTCCCGATGTTGAATTTAATTATAATGAACACATTATAACCCATTTTTTGAACATTTTACATGCATTTGAAAAAAAAATTCTTTCAATTGAGTATAGTAAAGATGTTAAATAATTTTTGACATAAACAAATTTCTACATTATATTAATACATTTTTTTTTTCATTATATCTCACACATTCCTTAAGAAACATTTTTTAAAAGTGTTATTTTTAGTTTTTTATGACGAACGCTCGTGATTTAAGAACTGTACTATAGTCAGTTGTATATAGAACATTTGTTACATTTATCAAAATAATTTTTAACACTGATATTTTACTTTTCTAATGATCAAAGGTCGTCAAAATATTTTTTTAAACAATGTATAATTTAATGAATTACACACATCTAAAAAATATTTTTCATCTGTCATTCAAAATATGATCTATAGATGACGTCAGCAATACGCTTTTAGGTTGATTTCTTTAGAAATCGACCTATTGCAAACACTTCGTTTATCTATCTATCTATCTATCTATCTATCTATAATGAAAATTCATCACGATAACTCCCGAAATAATACTCGAAATGGAACCAAATTTGGACAGTGAACTGATCTTATAAATATCTTGGATGAGTTCGTTAACCAAGTTGCTCCGACTTTTTGTTTTCAAGTGGCAGCCACTTGAAAATTTCAAACCGACACTGTAAAAAGCATATTTAAAGCAAGATTTGCTTGAATTTTGTTGTAAATACAGGCCACACAAGGGTCTCAATGAAGTTTATTAATGAGGTTTATCTGCCATTTTTAATAAAGTGGCTGATATTTTAAGTTAAGTGGGACCACTTGAAAATTTAAAATCACTATAACTTCCGAAATAATACTCCAAATTGAACGAAATTTAGACAGTGTCTAAAATTATCTTATAAATATGTTAGATGAGTTTATTAACCAAGTTGGGTCGCCATTTTGTTTTCAAGTGGAGGCCACTTGAAACTTTCAAATTCAAATTGTAAAAAGCGTATTCGGAATTTGTTTGAAATTTGATGTAAATATAGACCACATAAGGGTCTCAATGAAGTTTATTAATGAAATTTATCCGTCATTTTTAATAAAGTGGTAGATATCTTAAGTTAAGCGGGACCACTTGAAATCACGCTACCACTTGAAAATTTAAAATCACAATAACTTCTGAAATAATACTCCAAATCGAACCAAATTTGGATAGTGTCTTAACTTATCTTATAAATAACTTAGATGAATTTGTTAACCAAGTTGCTCCGCCATTCTGTTTTCAAGTGGAGACCACTTGAAAATTTCAAATTAAAATTGTAAAAAGCATATTCCGAATTTTTTTTTAAATTTTGATGTAAATACAGACCATATAAGGATCTCAATGAAGTTTATTAGTAAACTATATCCGCCATTTTTAATAAAGTGGCAGATATCTTAAGTTAAGCGGGACCACTTGAAATCAGGCTTCCACTTGAAAACTTAAAATCACGATAACTTCTGAAATAATACTCCAAATCGAACCAAATTTGGACAGTGATATTATCATATAATTATCTTGAAAGTTTTCACTGGGCAACATGTTCCGACATCTTGTTTCTAAGTTCCAGCCACTTGAAATCACACTGCCACTTGAAAATATGCCATCACGATAACTTTTAAAATAATAAACTGATTCAAATAAAAGTTGGATAGTGAACTTATGGTTCAAATATCTAGGATAAGTTCACTTGGCGACTTGATTCGCAATTTTATGTCCAAGTGGCTGCCACTTGAAAATTTGCCAATATGGTAACTTTAGTAATACAGAATCAATTCGCATCAAATTTGGGTAGTGGATTTATCCTATCTCAGATAAGTTCGCTGGGCATCTCACTCCGCTTTTTTTTCCAAGTGGTGCCCCCTGAAAATTTCGTATGACGATAATTTTTGAAATACTGATTTAATTTGAACTAGAACTGGACAAGGAACTTATACAAGTATACTGGATGATTTCGCTGGGCAAGTTGTTTTGCCATTTTGTTTCCAAGTTGCAACCACTTAGACTGACACTTGAAAATTTGCCATGAAATTAACTTTTGAAACACGGCACTGATTTAAACCACAGTTGGACAGTAAACCAATGCTTCAAATATCTTGGATATGTTTACTGGGCAACTTGTTCCACTGTATTGTTTCCAACTGGCGGGCACTGGAAAATTTGCTATCACGGTAACTTTAGAAATACTTAATCAATTCAAATCAAAGTCGAAAAATGGATTTATCATTCAAGCAACAAAAATCTAGAAAGTTCACGTAACTCGTGAACCAATCACGTTATTGCGTCCATCTTTGGTATATCAATAATAAGTATTTTTTCGCCAAAAGTCGCCAAAAAATCGCCATATGGGGAAAAGTTGCCAAATTTAGCGCCAAATCCATTACCTGCGTTGCTGGATCTTTTTAATGCGTTTTTAAGGAAAAATTAGGCTATTTTAATGCTAAAACAAGCTAGAAAAGCAGAAAACTAACATATTATCAACTTACTAAGCCTCTTGGAAAGAATTTCTACAAAAAAAATTATTTTCAAATTTGAAACGATATTTTAGATGAGGAACTTTCTCTGCCATTTTATCGAAGTGCCAGCCACTTAATTTTTCAACACGATGGATTTTGAGATTTTGAATTAATTTGAATTATATGTGTACTGTAGACTTATCTCACAAATACATTTCATATATTTGTCAACTTAACTCACCATTTTGCTTCCAAGCGCCGGCCACTTGAAAATTTTAAATTCACATAAAAAGGTATTTATGAACCGATTTGCTTAAAAATCCATTTGTGCATAGCCTACATCAATATTTCTACCAAGTGCATTAATAATTTGTAGCCGCCATTTTGAAACAAAATGACGGCTACTTGATAAGGAAAAAGAAATCAACCTACCCTTCCGAATAAGCTGGAAGGACTTTTTTTTTTTTTTTTTTTTTTACCAAATGAAAACTGATCGAAATTTGTTCAGAACCGAGCTGATACTTTAGCATTCATTTCGATCGAAAAGATTTTTGATCGTTAAAGTCTGATTTTACTCAAATTTGATTTTTTTTTCTTAGATATTCCTCTCAAATTATGTCTAAAAATATTGTGTCCGTTTTTGCGCAAGCAAATGCGGTCACACATTATAAGAGAATTGTTGTCGACCTGTACCAGAAGATGCCATAAAAATATGGTAAAAAGCTTTGTATTTTTTAACATATATTTTTAATCGTATATAAAGATAAATTTTCCGTATTTTACAGGTGTTTCATAAGTATTTAACCAAAGCTTGTTTTTCTTCTTTTTTATTAACTGAGGACGAGAAGATGTTTTACAGTATTTTCTTTTAATACAAATAAGAATATATATATATATATTTTTTTTTAAATAGCTGAATTACCTATAAAACGTTTAATGAATACCTGAAATATATATATATATATATAAATTGTAGGTATCTCATCACCTTAAAAGTTTTACTGGTTAAAAATATATTTATAATATTTAAAAAAAAAAAAAATCCTTTAAAATTCTCCAATAGCTTTAAACTTGAAAAAGAAAAATTTTCATTAACATTACCTCTCTCTCTCTAAAAAAAAAAAAAAAAAAAAAAAGAGAGAGAGAGAGATATGAATTTAAAAGATCCTAGTTAATAAAAAGCGCTTCTGAAAAAATATTAAAGAAAATATGAACTGGAAGAAGAAGAAATTTCCTTTAAATTAATTTTTTTCCCCGATTTACTTAGACGATAATGGCTCTTTCTGAGCAAAACTTCATTCTATATCCATTTAAAGATTAATGCTTTTTTGAAAAATTATTATTACGAAGCATAGGTATTTTTCAAAGATATGTTATATAAAAAACGAGATTAAATTATACTCAAATTAATCTTTTTTTACTAAAGGACTATTACTAACGTGGAAGAATATTTTTGAACGCAAGTAGGTTGATTTTAAATTAAAAATCATTTATTTTTAATTTTTGGATTTTACATTGAGTTTTAGAAATGGATACTGTCACTAAAATTAAAATATTTAAATGGATATAACGCTTTTTAAAAGATAGAAATTGATAGTTCTTAAAGTCACATATCTTTTTTCATTAAATTTATTTTCTATATAACTTACAACAAAAATTAAATTTTCAATTGCGGTAATTGATTGTTTTACATTTCATTTGTTCTACTGAACTACTGATAGTTTCAGTTATTCTATATTAATATAAATAAAATAAATAAAAACTTAAAAAAAAAAAAAAAAATTCAAATAATTATTCGTGCCCATTCCGCTGTGTGTATTTTAGGCTGTGCGTTTGCGCATTTCTCTGTGTATATACTTAACAAAATCTCTTATCAAATAAAACTTAATCTGCTTCTATTTAAGTTTACACAGAATGTTTCTTTTTTTTCAAAAATTCTAATTAATTGTATATAAAGGCGTAGTATAAATACACCTATATTTCTAGCACAATTCATACTGTACTTCAAAATAATTCATATTGGGAAGAAAAAAAAAAATAAATAAAAACGAAATCATGTACTAGCAGACAACTGTTTCGGTTGCATTTAGCTGAGGGTCATCAGAGCATAAAAGAAGCGAAATGAAAGTGTTGTTTGTCCCTATATATTAGAAAGGCATCGGTTTTTACAACTGTTTAAGCAACCAAGAACATTAAAGAAAATGTGGGAAATTAGACAGCAGGAAATTGAGAAATGGTAGTCATGAAAAATGTAAAGAAAATTAAGAAAATATGGATTGGACAAAAAATTTCGAATAATCAGAAAAATAACGTCAAAATCGCAATTAACAATGCTTTTAAGATGCTTATAAATGTAATAATCTTCGAAGAAAATAAGTCTACTTTTAGACTTTCAAACTATATAGGTGTATCAAATTTAAAATTATGCTATTTCTCCTAGCAATGATTAGAAATGTCAAATTTGATGGTTTCTTCTTTCCTGACGAAAGTTAGATGTTCTATGCTCATAAGGTAAACAAATAACTAGGATAGACTGAATAATCGTGAATTTTTAAGGTGTGCTATTTTAGATGGTGAAACAATATTATGAATGTTAGGAATTCTTTGTACTTAGAGAAATTCTCGCTTAAATTCCTAGAATTGGATGATACATCAGGATTATAGTTACTAAAACTTGCGTTCGCATTTATTTGCAGAGGTTTTTAATTATGTTTGATCACCATAATATAGAAAAATGCTCTAGAATTCAAATAGGGGTTTTAAGAACTCGCTAGTAAATGGAAATAGAATTTATAAGAATGACATGGGACTATTTTTACTAGAGCCACAATTTAGTGTCTAGATTCAGTCACAGAAATCTTTTTCAGCATAACCATTCTCAATTTCTTATTGGCTAATCCCCCATAATCCGCCTAATTCTATTGATTGATTAAATAATTGTAAAATCCGATTTTTTTCGTATATATAGGACTCTTTCGTTTCGTTTATTTTATGCACTAGTGAAGGTTCACTAAATTCCACCGAAATAGGTGTCTGTCAGTTTATCCTTTATTTTGGCGTTCAAGAAGATGTTTATTAGTTCTGTGTTTATAAATACATCTATTAGAGT
Organism: Salticus scenicus; assembly: GCA_963930645.1. Classification (NCBI taxonomy): domain Eukaryota; kingdom Metazoa; phylum Arthropoda; class Arachnida; order Araneae; family Salticidae; genus Salticus; species Salticus scenicus. Next base: position 134,512,724 of record OZ005648.1, read on the forward strand.
TTACACCTATCAGAGACTTCAATAAATTTTAATGATACCATAACATAAATGTATAATTATAAATATTTTTTTTTTAATCTTTTTGCTTACCAATATGTAACAAAATATCATAAAAATATGCTACTTGGTTACCCTGTATATGTTTTTATTTTCATTTCATTTTTTACTGAACCTATATTTTTATAATTTGCTTCTATTTTTAGATATGTATGTACAATATTATAAAGCGTGATAACATTAACCTAGTTATTTATGATATGATTATTAAGTAAATAATTAGCTGCAACTTATCCATGAAATTATTCAACCTTCAAATAGTTTTAAGTTTGATTTTAAACAAAATACTAAATTATTTACCTTATAATCATATATATATTATGTTAATTAATTGAACCTATCGTGGGTTTTTTTGTTAGTTATATAGTTATATATTTTTTTTTCCCTGGTAGCTTTTTTTTTCTTTTCTTTTTTTTTTAGTAATTTTATCTTTATTTTCAATTTTTACTTTTTTCCCGTATAGTTTTGCAGAGGGTTTGAGAAAAATTGGGCGTCCGGAAAAAGTTATTCATCCCTCTCTACACGTCTTAAGCCGTGGTGGTCTCTGTTACATCTTCTGATTCTAATTATATTTTTTACTGTTATTATTTGATCCTATTTGCTGTACATGATCTCATCCACTAATGTTTCGGAAACTGTTTACATTAACTTCTTAAACATATATTTCCTTGTATAAAGCTTTATTTCCATATGTGTTCCTTTGCACAATAATTCATGTCTTCCTTCCTAGTGTTTGATTATTTTAATGATAAATTATACATTGGATATGCTCAAATAATTAATAACAAGGCTATGCCTTCTGAATTTCTGAAGCGTAACATTTTAGAAAGTCAAATGATGACGAAAATGGTGAGCTTCAATGACAATCTTACTGCCTTGAAAATATTATAGGTGGAACGCACGTGAGACGTTATGAAGTATTAACATGTGTAGTGGTATTTACTACTTGCATGTTCAATATCACATTTATGATAACTACGCATTAACGCCTGCTTACTGCATACTCTTGAATAACTTACAAAAAGATCTATCTAAAATTATCAGTTGTTTAAACATTGTAATAACATCATAATTTATTTTGAAGCTGCTTTGATTAAAAAATATTTGCACTACAAATGTTCTTATTAAACTTTGGGCTCAATTATACTCATGTTACAGACATCATATAAAACTTAATGATGCGTATATTATTTAGTTTCAAATCTACTTTCATCCGCTACAAGATTGCTGTTATTCCTCTACAAGCCACTCTCTATAGGATATTACTAGTTTATATTTTTGCTTCCAATATTCTCTTACAAGCTGCGAACAAGAAGATTACACGAGGTGTGCATTGAATATAAAACGCTTTCTTATTATAGTTAGACGTTGAATCAGTGCATGAAAAAGTTTTTCTCTGTACGTTATTGCGAATAGTGAAAATTCTAGAGGAATTCTGAATCACATATATTGTTTCAAAAGATTTTAATTGTGTTTATGGGAGTTGCAATACACAAAGGTAATTGAATTAAAAGTCAAAAGAGCTGAAGTCCTAACATTTATTACATTAACCGAAAGTGTTAAAAATACACAGTACCAGATGAACTACGAATAAATTTGCAAAGCTATGTGATTTTTTTTTTTTTTTTTTTTTTTTTAATTCAAAGTAAAAATTAAGGAAGATCCCATGGATGACTTAGGAAATTTATAACTTGAATAATAAATAAATAAATAAATAAAAGAAACAAAATAAAAGAAAGAAATTGCGAATTCAATAAATCTTCCTTGGCCACCCTTGTTTTGTAAAAAATAAATAAATATATAAAAAGCTATTTTGAAAACAAAATTATAAATATACAAACAAAACTTGAATAAGGTCGATGGGGAATAACAGTATTGATAAATTCGTATAGTGATTATAGTAAAAAAATTGTGATATGGATATTTGTGTTTCAAAAATTAAATTAAAATTACTGGTTTAGAAATTGATTTTGATTAAAAATAAAGGAAAGGAAGAAAAATAAAATGTAGTTTTTATAAGGAGGCACGTGTGAAAGCATTAAAGAAAAATGCTAATTATGGTCGCGTAACGTGACCTGGAATTCATTGCTACATTTACACTTAAGTACGCAAGGTTCATTCTTGTTAATTCCCAAAAATTCTTTTACATCATATTTTATTACCAACAGTAAAATATTTAGTTGCCTTATACCATTTACTTATGTAGTTAATCACTTTAGCTAATACACAACTTATATACATACTTGTATATGCATTTATGTTAATTATATTAGAACGTAAAAAAAAAAAATAATAATAATAAATAAATAAAAAGACTTATACATGCAAATAGTTTACAACAGAAAAAATAAATAAATAAATGTGAAGGACTTTCATAAAAGCATATTTTTACACAAGGATTGATTAAAGATAAAAATATGTAGCAATTGCCTAATTTTCCACAAAATATTTATCTAAATATACAAACTAAAATTAAAAAATATATATAATTAAATTTAATAGTACTGTCGGGGGGGGGGGGAAGCAACACCCGCTGTAATTTCGTTATTAATTGACGCAGGAACACCTAATAGACATAATTCAACAGGAAATTAAATGCGCTTTCTGAAAATGCGCTATCGTCAAATTTTGAATTAGGGGTCATCTGCATATTGAAATGAGCGCCAAATTTAATTTTTTCAATAGCAACACCCAATTTTGACTTCATATTCGAATTTCTGAGAGTCTGGCAGTGCAGAAAAGTATACTGTTTGTATACTTGAACTTTAGTATTTATAGAGTTGTAATCAAAAATGTGTTAGGGTGTTATCTGTAAATGTAGAAAAATAAAATTAAGATCCTATAACAAAAGACAAAATTTTAATTTTTCACACCGAAAATCTTTCAGGAAAAAAAGAATTATAAAAATTAATAAAAAAAAATATATATATATATATATATATTTTACAGTTTCTTCATTATCCAGAATTCAGTTTTCTTAGATTTGTATATACTTCAGCACTTTTTTAGATAATTTTAGGTCTATTTAAATACATTACACTTGCGATTGGTCTAGACAGTACTCTTTGAAAAAAGTAAAATATTTTTCAAGTAAAAGTTTCTATTGTGGCTGTACTGATCACCAATAAAGCTTAATGTTTCTTTCGTAGGTGTAACATAATATACGAAATGAAATAGACAGATATAGATACAACGCATAAACTAAATCTTTTCGGATAAATTATTGTAAGGGTTCATGAAGTAAATATTAAGCAATTTTAATCACACTTACCAGTTTTGGTTCAGTTGATGTCTTTGGAACTGTATGATTCGTTTTATAATTTCTATGAAAATATAATTTCTTAATTAACGCTTTCGCCACTGCTGACATAGATTCACGTCATTTGAAAATCTGTAACTCTGTCAGTGGGCGTTTCTTTCGTAATTTGTGTGTTACGTATTTCTTAGATGGGTACCCAGTGTTCACATTTTTGCAATAAAATATACTATGGATACAATATACTGTTGCGTACTTGGGGGTTCGTGAGTTGTCTGAGAATGAAAGGCCAAACGTACAAAAATTCAGTAATTTATTCACAGAAAGTTTCAGAAAAACACAGGTCAATAAACCAATTATCAACTTCAATTCAAGCAGTAACCACAGCTTAAACAACAGCTGCCAATAGCAAATCCACAGTACAAACTGTATAGCAATAACACTTGAAGCAAGTCTCTCTCAAAGAGGCTCAAGAGCAATGCAAGCACTAGCGAAGCTGACTGAGATCTGAACTGAACTAACTGCCTTGGCGAGAGAGCGCTTCTTATATACTGTTCCATGGAACCCAGATTTTTCGAGAAAGCTCTAGAAAGTGGTCAACCAATCAACTTACAGCTTCCATATTTGGTATATCCCATATAAGGATTTTCTCGCCAAGGTCGCCAAAAAAATCGCCAAGGTGGGGAAAAGTCGCCAAATTTGGCGCCAAATCCCTTACCTGCCTTATTGGGGCTTTTTAATGCGTTTTTAAGGGAAAATAAGGTTATTTTAACGCTAAAACGACTAGAAATGCTTAAAATTAGCACTTTTGGGAATGGGATAGGCCTCAGGCCACTTGGTGAAATAGTCCATCACGACAAGGATGTATTTATTTCCACTGGAGGTCCGTGACAAAGGACCCAAGATGTCGAGTGCAATCCGTTCAAATGGTGCTCCCACGTTATACCGTTGCAGTCTTCCTCGACTTCGTTTCTGCGGGCCTTTACGTGCCGCACAAGCATCACAGGATTTACACCATTTCTCCACATCCTCCTTTGCCTTGCACCAGTAGAAACGTTCCCGAACTTTCTGCAGCGTCTTCATTACCCCAAAATGGCCTCCTGTAGAGCTACTATGCAGTTGTTCTAAAACATCTGAAATTTTTTATCTTGGTAACACAATCTGCCATCTGAAGCTTTTCCCATCATCAGATTTCCACTTTCTGTATAATACGCCGTTTCTGATATGAAGAGAGTCCCAAAGTGCCCAATAACTTTTCGTAATGGGACTAAATCTGGAAATATCCTGCCAGGTAGGTCTGTTGCTGGTCGTCTCCTTCAGCTGTAATATTGGCTTTATGTCAGGATCTTCCAACTGGGCTTGTCTAAGTTCTTCGTCACTCCATGGATTAAGATCTTGTTCTGATGGTGTTGCGACAGTAACTTGGCGAGCAACTGGCTGTATTCTTTGGGGTCTATCATCGGCTTTACAGATGTATTTATGATCTTCAGATGGAGGCTTCCGCAAGAAGGCATCTGGATTTTCCCGAAGAGCTCCTCCTGGGTGGCATACTTCAGAGACATTCTTGGTTGCGTCTCTAGGTGTTCTTACTGGGCAGCTTCGTTTGATATGCCCGTCTTTTCCACAGCCCCAGCATTTAGTTGTTGGAGACTTCCCTTCTTTCTTACTCTCAAGAATGCGTAGTCTTCTATTAATTTCTGCAATCATTTTCTGAATCTCTTTAAGATTACCTTGAGAGCCGTTCACTTTGTCTTCTGTGCTGTTCTGGCGATGTTTACAGGAGGCTTGTTGGGCTGTCTCGAGCTTTAGAGCATACACCAAGGCTGACTCCACATCCTTCACGCCGGAGAGTCTGAGGGCTTTTTGAATATCTGGATCTCCGACAGCATCAATGAAATATTCTAGAGCCAGATCATTGCGTGTTTCAGGATGACAGTCTGAGAAAGCCAAATGTGAAAGCCTCTGGATGTTTGATGCCAGTTCTTGTAAGCTTTCCCCTGGTCTCTGACGACGGGACCTTAGCTGGAGTCGACTATATTCTTTGGACCATTTCGCTCCAAAACGTAGCTCTAGTGCTCTGGTTACAGCTTCGAAGTCATATCGCTGTTCCTTCGAAAGGGTCTCCAAAATATCTGCGGCGTCGCCCCGCAACGACCCTACCAGATGAGCCGTCTTTGCAACAGAGTCCCAGCCGTTAGCTTCAGCTACGATGGAAAACTGGGTCTTATATACATGCCAGGAGGAACTGCCGTCGTAGGTGGATAGCTTAATCAATTCCCGATTCTGGATTCTTCTCGCTTTCTTTTCAGTTTCCAGGGGCATGGATTCTAACTTTTCTTTCACTTTTCTCTCCAGATCTTCTTCTGTTCTCTTCAATTTACCTTCTATCTCTGAAAACCTTCTTTTCAGTTCCTGATCAAAATTTTCTTTAACTTTCTCCTCGAAACTCCGTTCTATCCTCGTAACACTCTCTTCAACCTTCATAACATTTTCTTCTATCTTCATAGCTTTCTCTTCAAAACTTTTTTCTATTTTCAAAACTTTCTCTTCAAAATTTTCTTCTATCTTTATAACTTTCTCTTCTATTCCATCCATTCTATTTTCCATCACCGTTAATTTACCGTCGATTGATTCTTTCACCGTTGAAAGCTCTCTCTTCATCTCATCTTGATTAGATTTAATTTCTTCCTGAACTTCACCCATAGTATCTTTCATTTCCTTCATTTCTTCAGTCAAGCCGTCTTTCATTTTTCTTTGCGATGTTTCCATTTTTTCTTGTGCTGCCTTCATTTCTTTCATCTCTTGACTCAGGCTATCTTTCATCTCTCTTTGTCCTTCCTTCATTTCTCTTTGCCCTTCTTTCATTTCATTCATCTGGGTAGCTAAGCTTTCTAGAAGTTTCTTCTTCTGTTCCTCCATAGCTCTAGTTATAACCATTCACAGACAAATCCCGCTTCTGACACCAGAAATGTTGCGTACTTGGGGGTTCGTGAGTTGTCTGAGAATGAAAGGCCAAACGTACAAAAATTCAGTAATTTATTCACAGAATGTTTCAGAAAAACACAGGTCAATAAACCAATTATCAGCTTCAATTCAAGCAGTAACCACAGCTTAAACAACAGCTGCCAATAGCAAATCCACAGTACAAACTGTATAGCAATAACACTTGAAGCAAGTCTCTCTCAAAGAGGCTCAAGAGCAATGCAAGCACTAGCGAAGCTGGCTGAGATCTGAACTGAACTAACTGCCTTGGCGAGAGAGCGCTTCTTATATACTGTTCCATGGAACCCAGATTTTTCGAGAAAACTCTAGAAAGTGGTCAACCAATCAACTTACAGCTTCCATATTTGGTATATCCCATATAAGGATTTTCTCGCCAAGGTCGCCAAAAAAATCGCCAAGGTGGGAAAAAGTCGCCAAATTTGGCGCCAAATCCCTTGCCTGCCTTATTGGGGCTTTTTAATGCGTTTTTAAGGGAAAATAAGGTTATTTTAACGCTAAAACCACTAGAAATGCACAAAATTAGCACTTTATCAACTTACTAAGCCTCTTTGAAAGAATTTATACAAAAATAAACACAATTATTTAAAATTTCGTAACAATACATTAAACTATATTACAAAAAATTGATTAGAATGAATATAATTATAATATATATCCATTTGTAATATAATTGTGAATCCAGAAAAGTTGTTCTGAAATATTTTATTTTGCGAGAACAGAGCCCGTAGGCGGATCTTACTGTCAGAAAGGCAAAATCCTGCGGTTTCAAAAAGTGTTAAAATATATTTATAAAAAGTTAAAGTATATTTTTAAAAATATATAAAGTTAAAATATATTAATAAAATTTTAAAGACTAAAGTATCTTTAAAATAATAATCCTTCCACCTACAAATAAATGAATAAATAAATAAAAATAAAGCAATATATGAAGCAAATGACTCTGAATATGACGGTAGTTAAGAGACGATTTAACAAGTCTGTTTTGCATTCCAATTTCATTCTTTTTTTTTTTTTTTTTTTTTTTTTTTTTTAATGACAATTTTTACATTAAACCTATTTTTCTATTTAAAACAGTAAATCCCGCCTATCTAAATATTTTTTTCTTCTAGCGTTTCTTTAAAAGATTCAAAATTTATCACCAGTAATCGATGAAGTACATACCACCTGTGCATATTTTTGTCAAGATAAAATAAGGGGTTTAAAACGAATACTCGACGTCACATTGACTTTTCTTTTCTTTTCTGTATTGTTTTGTTTTGAAGAACGATGAAGGCGGGGCTTGCCTTCTTTAGAAAACAGGAATTCTTGATGGCTAATGACTAAAAATCATCATTTTTGTTTCGTTTCTTTGCGTTTGACGTTGTTGTTATATAATCTGACCCGTAAGTAAAAAATAAAAATATTTTGTTTAATTGTCTTTGTTATTTTTAAAGATTTGATTCGTTATCTCATGCAAAACTTTATAAGAGACGGCCCCCTAAACCACTCCAAAAGAAAAATTTATTTATATCTCGAAAACTAATATGTGGAATCAGCTGCAAATTTGCACACTCATATTTTTCAGCATTAGGATTCATTTTATGTAAAAATTAATATAGGTCATAATTCATAATTTTTATGAATATAAATTTATTAATATTTTTCAGAATTAAAAATATTTTTTAGAATCAAAAGTAATGATGGATTATGTTTGGGTTTCTTCATTATATCTAGTAAAAAAAAAAATATCGATCAAACTATTTTTTGTGAAGCTATTAATAAATGTTTGAAATATGAATTTAACATTAGCACCTTCAAACATTGAACGCTTATAACTCTGTGAAAAAGAAAAGTAAACTACACAACCAATATACTTTTTCGCGTTGTCGCGATCTCAGGAATTCAAATATAAAATAAAAATGGGGCATTACCATTGAAAAAATGTAGACGACCCCCAGTTTTAATATGTAGACGACCCCTAATTAAAAATTTCAGTTCATTTTCTGAAACTACTCACAATTCCCCGCCGCATGATACCTATTGTATTTTTCTCAATCGATTACCAACAAAGTTACGTTGAGTTTTGCGTCTTTTTTTTTTTTTTTTTTTCGCGACTTTACAAATAAACAATTAATTTAAATGAAAAACATATGTTTGTACGTCCATATTTTTTGACATAAAAAGAAATATCCTACTTACATATTTATTTATTTATTTGGCATCAATGAGTTTTACTTTCTGTTTAATAGTTTTAAAGTTAAATTGAGTTTTTTATTTAATACCTTTTGTGCCAATTATTCGATTGAAATAAAAAAAAATGCGGCGTTAGCTAGAGTTTGTCCTGATTAATAAACGTATCAATTTTTATTGCGATCGGTGTATCTTTATATAACGAACTAAAAATCCGGACAGATACAATCAATGACAAGCTTTTAGCTTTATATATTTTAAGCAAAATAATAATAACTAGTAACTCCCAATGGTCGAAATCCAACCACTATTTGCAAAGCAAAACAAAGCAAAGCAAGGCAAAACAAAGTTATTGCATCCTCTTTAACGGAATTAAATTGCAACATAGCTGCGGCAATTGTTTGTCGATATGCACTCAAACTAAATCAGCACAATTTTACTTAATGTGTTTCTCTAAGTTTGGTACACTGTAGATCTTGAGCCTTTCCTGAAATGAGAGGAAATCACAACGTCTGAGCGCCTCTTGCTGGGTGATATAGCCCAAAATTTAATCGGCTCCAATAAAAATAAATAAATGAATAGTCAATTTCATTTAATTCAAATGCAAGGAAATCTGAAAACGTGTCAATTCATCGAAAACCGGAAATCGAAATTTTTTCCGTATCTTTTACTTTCTTCTTTTATTTGCAGAAGCTAGTAATAAATCTGCCTTTTTAAAAATAAGTAGTCAATTTCAGTTAATTGAAATGCAAGGAAATCTCAAAATGTGTAATTTTATCGAAAGCTAGAAATCAAAAGTTTTTCCAAATCGTATACATTCTTTTTGTGTATGCAGAAGATATAAGCAAGCAACGTGTGACGTCGCAGACCATCGTTGGGGCCAAATAAAAGATTTCCTATGTTAATCGTCCATTGAATTTTTTGTAAAGTAAAATATTTTATGGAAAAAAAAAGTTTTATTTAAAAAGAAATAAAATAAGTTTATTTTAAGGATTGAAAAAAAAAAAAATGAATGAATGAAATGCTTTTATTTTTGTATCACATAATGTTTTATTGGATTTAGAAAAATGAAATTTAATTACCATTAAAAAATAATCTTTTACTTAATAAACATTATTTTCATAAATTTCTCGAGAATTTCTATGTTCAAATCGAAAAAAAAAAATGCTATTTTCTTCCAAACATTAAAAAAAATATATGATAGTGTATGGCACACTGCGGATATACTTTTGTAAACTTTGCCGTTTGATTTTACGATGTAGATTATAGATTATACCTTAGAAATCTGATACGTTTTTTAATAGCAAAGGCATGATAATATTACATAAGTTTTATGAAAATAAAGTGATAAAACGCAGTTTTCATATTTAATTTAAGTTTTTTATTTGATTTCATTTAAAATCCACATTATGAAATTAGATATTATATAAATTATAGTAAACTATATTCTACACACACACACACGCACATATATATATATATATATATATATATATATATATATATATATAAATTTATCATAACGATAAATTTCAAAATTTTGCACTAGTTTGAACCAAAATTAGAACATGGACTTATATATAAACGGAAAAAAATATATTCCACCTTCATCTAGAACGAGTAAGTCGCTAATTTCTGAATTCTTAAACTAGAAATGTAAATTTCCGAGTCATGCGTGTAAAAGAAACAACTTGAATAGACGAAATGATCGAGAATTTCTAGTCTATACTTTCCTAGACAGTGAAACATTGTCATGCATATTGTGAACATTGTGAATCCTTTCTATTGCAAAAAAATTTCGTTTAATTTCGTAAAATTGGGTCATAGACAGATATTAAATTTCGGCTCTTGTGTTTGCATTTTTTCGAAAGAGATCTGTAAATAAGTTTGTACACGATAATACAGGAAAATCCTCTTGAATTCTAGTACGGTTCTATATAATTCTCTATCAAAGGAAACTAGCATTTATAAAAATGGCATGGGACTATATTTACCAGAGCCATGTTTTTTTTTTTTTTTTTTTTCTAAATGTCCGTCACGTGATCAACGTGATCTGCCGTCTTGTTTCAATTCAGCGATTACTTAAAAAAAAATGCATAGGCCATAATAATTCACAACCTAATTTTTAAATTAATACTATTCGCCATTTTACCTGAAAAGAAAAAAGAAAAATACATATTCATTCGATTTTTTCCGAAGGATTTGTTTTAAAGATATGAAATAAGCTGTAATAAAATTCAAACAATTAATACTATTAAATGTAAATAAAAATAATTTTGTTTATTTCTTTATATGATTGAAGTGTTACATTTTTTCAATTGATAGCAGAATTTAAATTAGATTGATTTTTGTTATGGAAACGTCCAAATTAATACTCTCTAACTCTATATATATGTAAGTTTATATATATATATATATATATATATATTTATATATATATATATAATAATAATAATAATAATATATTTGTTTTGTGAAGATAAAAGAGTAAAGCTTAGCTTACATATCGAATTGGAGGTAAATGTTGTTCTAAAGCATATTCCAATTAAATAATAATAATGGCAATGTTTTAAAATTCGAAAATTGATAACAGAAAGTTCGTAATATTACACATTTAATTACAATATTCAGTTTAAATGGTATAAAACCGTTACTTCATTTGAAAATTTATGAACTCAAACTCTTGAAAAACAACAGGTGCTACTCGAATATGTGTAGCAGTAGTCGTTTAGTTTCTGATAAAGCAAGTTTATTTTGATAGATAACAGCTGGGTTCCACTCAGCATTCAAAAGAAATTTTTTGATATAATTGACTGGTAATATTCCTGCAATTTGTACAACATTTTCGGATTAAATTTTACGATAAATATAATAAATAACATGTGTTGAATATATCATTTCGCAAATGATAATGCTTTCACAAAGTACTACATTACTCTATCAATTCATGTGTAATACAAAAAGAATTAACTTGGTAAAACATTCCAACATTTCTATTAAAAAAAAAAAAAAAAAAAAAAAGAAAAAAAGAAAGAAAAAAATAATAATAATATTAAAATGGATAATTATTTTGGTTGGGTATAAAAATCCCAAAACCGAAAAAATATTAATGTTTTTGACTTTTTCTCCTTTATTACTTTTTCTCTATAAAGCTAGTGCAACATAAAACATAATTACTATTATTTAGAATAAAGATTTATAAAAGTATTTCTAGTTTTTCTAAAAGTAAAACTATTTTTTATGACATTTTTTCTGGTATATACAAATATTATTTATACATTTGTTATTTTTCGATGATTGTGAGGAAATTTATGTTATTAATTTTGGATACTACAAACATATAGTTTAATTTCGTATAAATAAATCACATCATTATTTTTTAACCAATAATTCTCAATATCAATTCATTTTATTTATTATTTCCAAATATTTCTTCAAGTATCATATTTTTATTAATCCGATGCTATAGTACTTTTCCACAGAATCATGATATCAAATACCTAGAGAATTATATTATTTCGAAAACTTTGCTCGGATGATTATGTCAGAAAAAAAAAACAAAGAAGAAGAACAGCCTCAAGCAATTTCTAGAAAAGTATAAATATATTTTTTGTAAAACAAAAATATTTATCTATCATATAAAGTATACATTTCATAATCTTCAGTATGTTAAAATTTAATTAAACAATTAATTGTATTTTTAATAAGATTCTTAAGGCTTTTAATACGTATATCTAATATAAGTATAAATATATTTTATATAATACAGATTATTATTTTTAATCCGAGTGTGAATGTTAATTATAGAATTTACACATATGTAGCTATTCAGTAAATCAACTTCAATTTTATTTAGCATTTAGAAACTTAAAAGCAAATAAAAAAGATAAAAAACTTCATTAAGTAAGTAATAAAAAATAAAAATAAAAACATATTATTCAAAAAGTACTGACTATATCTCTATACGGTTTTCTTTTAAATGTACAGAAAAGCGTACGATTGTTTTTTAATATATATATAAGAGAAAATATTAGTTATATTTACACCAACATATCGTGCTATATTTGCAGTAACTTCCCACATTTCAAATAGATTTGCCTGATCAAATGACGCCATATTGCAAATGCTGAAGCTTCTTTTAGAAGAATTTACATTGTGCAACGTCTGAGAGTCCTTCTAATGAATGACGGTCTTCACATTGAGTATTTATCGCCCAAGTTACGTTGTTGAATGTTCTGTGTCACTCTAAAAAAGCAATTTTACGATAAAAGCACTACGTGGCGAAATTTTTTTAAACTAATTTGCTAATAAATGTTTTCACAAAAAAAAAAAAAAAAAAAAAAAAAAATGTCTTTCTGTGTATTTTAGTGAAAACCACATAGTGCTATGGTTAGTACTTTTTGAAAAATAGATGTTTTATTTTTTCTGTGATTTTTGGATCACACGATATATATATATGTACAAGATATCAAAATATGTTTTAATCATACAATATATTAGAAACGACTCATACAATATATATATATATATATATATGTATGTATGTATTATCTAGATATGCGATCTTTTAACACAGAATAACCAAATTTATTGAAATTTCTTATTGGTATTGCAATATGTTAAATTCAAAGAAATTACCAATGTTATTCATTTAAAAAAAACCGTTTTTAGAAAAAAAAAAATGAACACCAACCTTTTATTATGATTTTTATAAAACCATTCCCTGTAAAACACGTATAAAACGTTATATTCAATTAAAATCATTAAAATTACATATTGTCAAGGCCTTTCACCCAGAACATCAGGGCATCATCAGGACAGAGCATTTTAACTAGAAGTACAGTAACATTTGATTTATATATACAAATGAACCATCTTATGGTTACAGTTATTATACATGAAACAGGTGAAACAGTTGAACACAGATCAATCACAAATGAAACAGCCTGAAAGCGTAGATCTGATGTTCAGGGCGAAAGGCCTTGGCACGATGTAATTTTAATTATTTTAATTATATGTACTGTTTTGTATGAGTTTTACAGTGAATTGTTTTTATAAAAATTGTGGTTTTCTACAAAGACGCGTGTGGTTATGATGTTTCTATATAAGATGTAATTTTATATTTTATTATTATTATTATTATTATTATCTACTTAAAGTTTTGGATGTACAATTCTAACTGTATCATGTTATGTAAATGAGACATTTCTATCGCACGTGAGTACAGATTTTTATACACACCATCTTGATCTGCATGAAAAAGTATTAATATTTTCCTTAGCATCAAAACTAATAATTGTCAGTCAAATATATTTTTTTGAAGCTGCAGATATGAAATGTTTTATAATGTAAATAATCAAATTGTTTCGGATGCAGATACATTTAGTAAGGAAAATAGCAGATACAGTTAAAAATTTAAATCAAGAGTGACGGAAAACAAATATATATATACACACTAAGCGACAAAAAAAAAAAAAAAAAAAAAAGCCGCACTTGGATATTTTCTTTTTTACCTTCTACAACCGCCAATTTTATTGTTTAAAAAGCAAATTTTCGAAAAGATTTTATTACGTTGTCCTTCACATACACTTTAGCATTGAGTCTAGTGTTAAAAACAAAATGCAATTGTGCAATTGTCAGAAAAATTGTAATTTTATAAATTATTTAAAAAATGGTAAGTATAAAGCAATTAACGATGACACAAAAACTATTAATTTTTTAAAGAAAATCAAAAATATTTTAATACGTGAGATGACAAAATAATTAAATGTTAACGAAATATTGATAAAATGGTTTTTAGAGAGATATAACTTTTTTTGGACGCTTAAACTGGAAATTTGGCTTTAGCCGGCCATGTTGCTTATCCAAGAGAGATGACCGTAAGTTAAAAAGCCATTGCCTTTAACATCGGTTTGTATTACATTTAGAACATAAAAGAGATCCAGAAAAAGTTTTTAGAAGCATAATTTCCTTAACTTCAGTACATCAACTATTAAACAAAGCAGGTTTAAATGACAGAAAATTTGAAAAAACGTCATTCTTAGTGAAGAGAATAAGGAAAGCAAGACCTCAGATAGCTAAAAAAATAAAAATAAAATGATTAGTTAATTATTGGGCTGAAAAGGCTCCTCTGATGAGTCAAGTTTAAATTATTTCAAGCTAAATAAAACAAACAGATCTGACAACGAAAATATAACCGACTTAACGAAAATCGCCCTTTTAAAACAGTGACACATTCCCCGTACATTATGGTACGGAGGTGCATAAATTTTCAAACAGTCGGGCAAATTTTTATGCTCAAGGGATCAATTAACTCGAAATAAAACACAGTCTTTATAAAATTGGTGACTGACCGACTATTTTGGTGGTACATTAGACATTTCCGGAAACAGCATTTCAAGATGATGATGGACCTTACTACACGGCGTCTGTGGTAAGTTTATTCACTTCAAATTGTCAAAATTTCCTACCCATTCCATGAGAACCTATAATTCTGTAATTAATCATATCTTTTTTCACTTTAAGTTAAATTCCACAAAAGATATAGTAGAATTTCTTCTTTATCACACATGGAAATAGGCGAAAATGTTTCGCCTATAAGCAGGCGGGGGGGAGGGGAGACGATTCGAAATTTGCATCCTACAACTCTGCAAGAACTAGAAAAAATTATTTGTGATATTTGGCACATTGAAGTTTCTGAGATTTATATTAAAACACTGTATAATAATATGTAATTGTGCATTAAAGCAGTAATTCCATAAGGTTGAATTAACCCAATACAGAATACGTATTTTTAATAAAAAATTGTTTAATCTAACAAATAAGTAGTTTTGATTTCATATATTAAAATATAACTTGCTTATTTCATATAATAAGTCATAATAGAATAGAAAGTGTACGGTTAATGAATTATGTTTAAAACGAAAGTTTTATGCAGATTCTTATAAAGTACTTCGTAGAGTGTAATAAAGCGAATTATTATATCGAAAATATACATAGGTATCATTTCATCCCTTTGGTATTATACAAACAAGACAGTTTTATTTGTTTCAACCCTTAATTTTAAAGTTATTACAAATAAATAAGGTGTAAGTCACTTTTTCGGCAGTGCGGCTTTCATTTTTATTTTTCTATCACTTAGTATATGTATATATATATACTGCAAGGAAACACAAAATAACATACAGTGCATTTTCTAAATTTCAACAAAATAATAAAGGTAAATAAAATATATTCTTGTTCTCTCTATATATTATTTTGTACAGAATTAAGTCACGCAACTTGGTATAAAATCTATGTCAAATAAATAAATAAATAAATATCATCATCGGCACAAAAATACTTATTTATTACTGACCGTCAGTTAGTACACGTTTCATATCCGGAATTTTCTGCAGTAGTTTTTAACCATATTATTTAAAAGGTTCTCAAATTTATATTGTAACAAAATTTAATATGTATACTATCATTGTGTAATCATATTCTTTGTGATGTTTTAATATATTTAACATTAAATGAGAGATAAAAAAATATTATAATTAATACAGTTTTTTTTTTTTTTTTTTTTTTTTTTTTTTAAGATTGTATCATTTGTTTCTAGGGATAATAATAGGTTTAATAGATTTATATTATATTATTGAACAAAAGTTTTATTTAATAAATTTATGTCAATTAATAGATTTTGGAGATAAATCTTTCATATACATATTTTTTATTTTTCATTGCTTTCTAAAATAGAAAAAAAAAATATTCTGTTAATGGCACAGGCCTACAACATTAATGTAGGCAAAATTTGATTTCATAATTTTAGCTGGTACATATGTATTTTGTTGTGTGGTGAAACTGAAACTGAAATCAGTTTTATCTATCGCGTACAGATTTTCGTCAAAAGAGGGCATCTACCAACACAATTACTTCATTTTGGATAGTTTCTAGTAGTTTCGTATTTGATTTTATTTAGTCATGGAAACATACTGTAAAAATTACTAATATAATTTTTTGGCGCAAGAGTCACAGAAACAATTGTGTTGGTAGACACCTTGTATTGATAAAAATCTATAGTACAGTCGGTAACAAAAGTCTCCGAACGTTGAACCCTGTTTTTAGACAGGATGAATAGACTGAACGTGAACTGAAGACGAAAATCTAGACGTGATAGAGAAAATCTAGCTTCGTTATCGGTTTCAACGTATGAAAAGACATAAAGTTAGGCCAGAAATTATCATATCTAAGAACAGGATTCGACAAGGATTTATTTAACAAAACTGTATTAAATGTATTTATTTTATTTTATTTTATTTTTTTACATAGGATTTTTCTCTAGTGTTCGGAGACTTTTGTTACCGACTGTACGTGAGAGAGAAAAATCTAGACGTGATAGAGAAAATCTAGCTTCGATATCGGTTTCAACGTATCAAAAGACATAAAGATAGGCCAGAAATTATCATATCAAAATTTTAAATGTAGAACTGTGTAATGTACTGTCTAACTATCTTATTTCAGATAATTGTTAAAATAATAAATTATCGTCAAATCTATTTTTCAGAATATAAACTGAATTATTTAATTGAATTGATATTAATCTCATTGACGCTATGCATTTGTTAAACTTCATTAATTAGTGAGTATTAACGCACTAATTTAATACTACAATAAGTATATGTACTATGTTTTAGGTGCATTTTGAAAACTACGCTATTTCATGTTTTTATTATCTGTGGCGTCAGAAGAATATAAACTAATATAATATAAAAAATGTGATTGCAGAATAATTTCTTGAGGGATTAATTTTTACATTTGAAGAAAATAAATGTAAATAAATAAATAAATAAATGAATGAATAATAATAATAATAATGGTCATTTTTTTTTCAGCATGGCAATAAAAAATTTGTATTATTGTGCAGTAGAATCTCGATCCATCGTTTTTCATGGGGAGAGTGAAAAAAAAAAAAAAAAAAAGATGAAAGCGGGAAAACTATGAATGGTGGTTAAAGTCAAAACACGAACAAAACAATGTTTACGGAATAATACACGCAATATGTACAGTATACTACTAATAAAAACGTATCTGTTACACTAAATCAAAGTTGTAGAATATTAAGTGATATATAAATTTTTAAAATAAGTAATTTTATGTTGGATGTTTTGTTCATTATATAAATTAAACGGGGATTTTTTAGATTTACCCCATTTTCTAATCCTTTTCTGTAATTTCCTGTGTGTATAAAAAAAATTCCTGAATTTTCAAATGCCGTAATTACGTCAGACACACTTGGCACTAGCATAGGCTCAGCCTCAGGAATGTGAAAAAATGTAGCAGCTGTCCATACTGGATGCATCCATTTTTCTCTTTACACAAAATAGAATAACTTATTCTCCGAGCAAAAACACACCACTTGTATTCAGTAATTCATAGAAACGTATTACAATATCTGCACAATTCCTGTTCTTCAGCTAAAACAGCATAAGTTTGAGTAGCTGAGGTTGGTTGAGTTTTACATCGCACTAGTGCTACACAACGGGCAAATGACGACGGTCTGGAACTCATCTTTGAGGATGGTCCGGAGATATGCCATCACAATTTTGGTCTTCCGTGGAGGAAGAAGAGAGTTATATTAGGATATATGTAGTAATTCCCGTTTGAATGCCACGTGGAATCGCTTGAGTTTCAATTTCATTGCGGTCAGAAGAAAAATTTTACAACGATGAATGCGGGAAAAAAACTTTTTGAAGAACGACACATGTGGGTTCCGTTAACATTGTTGAAATACAATTTATGCAGGGACCATAGAAATAAAACAATCAATGCGGAAAACGATAGATGCTGGAACGATAGATCGGGATTTAACTGTATTTATTTAATCCTAGCAGGCTGTACCTGCATTGTCACTGTATTTAAGCGATTTTTCAAAAAAATAAAAATAAATAAATAAATAAAAAAATAAATAAATATCACGTTATTTTAAGTCATTTTATAAATAAAAACTAAAACAACAACAAAAAAAAAATCCTTAAAATTGCTTAAAATCTCACTTCAAGTCTCCACTACCTGCGGCATCGTTTTCCCAGCCTAAGCTATATCGGTTTCGCTTCCCACTGCTTTCAATCGCTCCTTAACCCGACATGTCTATTTGGGTGTTTACTGGTCGATAAGTGGCACTTTTATTATTCAAGAACTACTCTTTCGGACAGACATTCTTCGACAGATTATCCTCTTCACGCTATTGCAACACATAACATCATCCGTTCTCACTCAAAATCGAAAATTCGACATAAAAAATTGTTATTATTATTATTATTATTATTATTTGTGTTTGCTATATTTTAAAGCAATAATCTTACATTTGTTTGTTTTTTTAATTCTGAAGGGTAATGTGAAATCATCTTTTTCTCCCCCTCTCCTTAGCATGCCAAAATTCTAAAATTCCAGAAATTGATTTTTAAATGTTTGTGTTTGCTATATTTTAAAGCAAAAATTTTACGCATACTTTTTTTTTGAGATATAAAAGGTACATGAAATCGCGTTTTTTCCATGTGAATTCCTGCTTTGCCCCCCTCCCCCCACCCTCCCCTTGGGATCGAATTTCTAAAATTCCATAAATTAGTTTTTAGGTATTTGTATTAGCTATATTTTAAGGCAAATTCAGGCTTATAGGTGCATTGGGTTTTGGCTGATCGATGTTGAATCTCTCACACGCTCACTCATTTAGTACAAACGATTTTGTATATATAGATTTAAAAAAAAAATTCATTATTAAGTATATTTTTATTTCAATCATTTTAGTAAAATTTAGTTAATTTTCTTATAAATACTGATATATATAAATGTAGAAACTAGTTTTTTCGACACTGACTTGAATTTACGTGTAACTTATTTATTTATTTATTTTATTATTATTATTATGATTATTATTGTATTTATTTATTTTTATTTTTTTTACTTCAGAATTAGGCACAATAGAAAATCTTTGAAGAATAATTAACAGAAGGATAATGTATTTATAAATTTTCGACTGCCTTTCTGTATATGCATACAATATTTTGCTCAATTTTTATAACATTTGTCATTATCATTATCTCTATAGGTAACAAGCTTATCTTCATTCTACATGTAACAGGTGTGTCATGTTGTTAATAAAGATAAAAGGCAGACATACTTTGCGTTCTACCACAACATCTGCGGTAGCATGGGATTCATAAATATTTCATTTTTATCAGATTAAGCATTCGAAGGTTTTAAATATTTTCAGTGAGTTAATAAACTTTTATCAACATGGCTGAAAAAACAAAAAAAATATTTTTTTCTTATTTGTTAGTAAAAGTTATTAACCCTTATTAAATGATTAAATTTAATTATTATTGTGTTAAATTCGTATATTTTACATATATTTATATGCAACTGTAAAAGAAGAAGGGAAAAATACAGTATCCTCATAAATAATGCCAAAAAGTACTGTAATATTGCTCATGGATTGCAATTTATAAATTATCTATTTCAAAACTATTTTGTTGTCTTAGACGTAACAGATAATATCTAAATCACCAAGTATTTGGAAAATACACTCTATAACAACAACAACAACAAAAAAAAAAAAAAAAAAACAAAAAAAAAAAAAAAAAAAAAAAAACGCACCAAGAAGAAGTGGGGACAAAAATTGGTAGATGGGGTGGAATGGATGGTCCGAATGGGACAAAGATTGGTAGATGTGATGTACATGTGGAGAAAAACAATTGATTACAGTTCCAGAAAATTTGAATGATTTAATCAAGAGAAAAGGCCTCACAAAGTAAACAAGTCAATAATGCGTTGGTCCACATGTGGCCCTATGTACGCAGGTGTTCGTCTTGGTATTAATTGATAGAGTTGGAAGATGTGCTCCTGTGATGTATCGTGCTAAATTCTGTCCAACTGGTGCGTTATATTGGTAAAATCCCGAGCTGATCGTAGGACCCTTTTTATGATGCTCCAAATGTCCTGAGTGGAAGAGAGATCCCGAGACTGAGCTCAACCCCACTGAGTCGCCTACTAAGGGTATTTGAAGTCACTGAAGTACCAGTTGCACGTAGGATCAACGATAATGATGAATTGGTGCTTCATTCCATCAAAACCTGTATGTATGTCAATTTGTGTCCAGTTTGCATTACTCGTTCTTCTTACGTCACCTTTTTTGTTATAGAGTATATTTCAAAGGCTTTAAATATGCTGCGTATAAATTCATTGTAATTTCTTTTTTAAAATTCTATGGTATTTTAAATTTATTTTTAATATAATGAAGGAAGTAGAAAACAAAATTTATTTCAGAAAACTTCTTGAAAATGTAAGGGAAAAAAACAGTAAATTAACATATTTTATCCTTTGATGAAGAGGATATTAACAGATTTCGCAAAAGTGATTTCTAAAAGAGAACCGAAACCAAAATTTTATTTGAACTACAAAAAATACAAGAAAATTTCAAAGCAAATTTTATATTATAGATATACCTTCTATATTAAAGTACATTTAAGCATGTAGTTTTAGAATGACTGCAATTATATTTGATATATTATATAAATATTTTATGTAAATATTTTATATAAAAGTTGTTCGTGAATTTAAGCCATAACGTTTATAATGGCTTAATTATTCTGCATATTACACTGTACCATCCCATTTTAAAATGATATGCTAATGTAGTTAATACGCAACGCGCTTTAATATTTTATAAATTGAGTCAGTCAATTACATAAATTATCATTTCGGAAACTTAATTCCATATCGTGCTTAACAATCTTTAACAAATATTTTAATGAAATAAATTTTAATATATAAAAGGAAGATAAAGACAATTATCTTGGAATTTAAAATCTTTGAATCTAGTCTTTAATTTTTCACGAAAAATCTCAGTAATTTGTTTGATCAACAACCCTTACTTTGAAATGAAAGCTTAGAAGACAGGGATTAAATTTCCTCACATTCCTGTCATGCCAGATATATACATACTTGATCTTCAAAACCTCTTTCTCAACCCTAATTACATCTTCCTGAAACTTTGAAGAATCTTTGAACTCGGGACAATCTTATTATAGGGAGAAATTCTGTCAAAATGTTATTAGTCTTGCGGGAGTGTAATTTTGAAACAGACTTTTAGAGAATAGTACAAGAGTATATGCTTAAATTTATATTTTATGAAAAATAAATCTAATTTGCTTTTGAGGATCAAAAAAAGTTTTGTGCAAAGAATTTTTTTTATAATTTTTTAACGAAAAAAAAAAAAAAAAAAAAAAAAAAAAAAAAAAATGATATTTTTAAGAAGAAAGTTATATAAATAGATACATAGAAATTACTGTGGTTTATAAATAGATCTATTAAATTTCATAACGATTGCTTTTGAAAATTTTGTTATCTTAATTAAATTATTTTTTTTAGAAGTTACTATAAAAAAATTAAAAAGATTAAGGTGTTGTAAAATCATTATATAGCTTAAAATGCTTTATAATACTCATTATAATGCATATTACTACTACAAAATTCATTAAAATTTCGACATTATTTTAGGAAGATTTCATCACTTCTCACAAACATTTTCTAAATCTTAAAGGAAGAAAGGAAGAAAAAAACGCTATGTTAAAAGAAAAGAAAAAAAAAAACAAAAAAACTAAAGACACTACAATATCTCGAAACTTGAAAATGTCATACCACAATTTTTTAAAACATTAATGTTTTATCATCCTTTCAACAGTAATTTCAGTGAAATTTTCAGTTAATTTTCAAAATGCTATTTGGAACTCTGGGTATGAATTTAAAATAAAATTACATGTAATCGCCGTTAGTAAATTTTATTTTAAAATCTGTTAAAAACATCACATATATTAAATTTTATGTCTATTATATAAATACTTATGTTCCATCTATTAAAATTATTTTAAAAATAAATCTTCATTTTTATTTTATTTTTAAACTCATAGCCTTTCCATAAAAGCGCCCTAGCATTTGATTATAAACGTTCATCTAATCATTTGTCTTCATTTGTATCAGACTGCCACCTATATCCATGTAACGTTTCGTTTAAATAAAGGCAAACAAAATGTTCTTTTATTTTATTATAACATACAGGATATTAATCCCAAACCAAAACAATTTCTAGGAAATGTTACATTCTATGTTACACACAACATACTGTAACGAGAATATAAAACTCTTAAATATCTAATGAAATATGAAATTTTTACTAAATAATTTTTTAACTCTGCATGCGGAAACATTTCAAACTATAAAGTTTTTTTTTTTTTTTTTTTTTTTATATATCAACATTTATTTTTTCATACAACTAGTATAATATGAAAGTAATGCTTGGAATTAATTGTATTTCAAACATTCCTAACCCTATTGATCAATAAATGTTAAATTTATTAAAAAATTTCACATTAAGTGCCCGTACATGCTTTAAATGACATTTCACATTAATATTCTGTTCATGTAAAGTTCTAAATTACGTCAGCAAACTTTTTAATATATTGTGTAAGTACAAACTGCCTTGATAATGACATTGTCTTTATATATATATTCCTTACGCGATGCTTTTGCCATTTGGTTGTATACATATTGCTTTATGAATATCGCATCTTATTTGGTACTTTAGGGTTGATTAATGAATGTATGAAACATTTACACAGCTATATCGTTTCTTCTACGACATTTTATTTCCTTTTAAGTTATAAAATTTATTACATAATTATTATAGTTATATTATAGTTATATTATATATAGTTATATTATAGTTATTTAAGTTATTATATAGTTATTATAGTTAACTATAAAGTCTTTTATAAACATTTATGTTTTCATACAACTAATGTTAAAAAAAAAATGTAATGCTTGAAATTATTTGTATTTGAAACATCCCTAACCCTATTGATCAATAAATGTTAAATTTATTAAAAATTTCCACACTAAATGTCCTATACATGATTCAAATTATATTTCACATTAATATTCTGCTCATGTAAAGTTCTAAATTCCGTCAGCAAACTTTTCAATAAATCGTGTAAGTACAGATGGCCTTGATTACATTGTCTTTATATATATACAGGGTGACAAGAAATAACTTGGATGAAGTTTCAAACGAAATATCTGTAACTACCACTAAAGTTATAAATTTATTTCATTGTCATTTATTATTAGTATTGATCCTAGAAAGCGAATAAACAGGTGTAAGTAAGTTAGTTGTGAGATAACCATTGTGGTTAACAAACGATCTGCCATACTTGAATTACATAAGCAAGGAAAGAAACAATGTGAAATTGTTCAACTATTGAAAATGCCTAAGCAGACGGTTTCATACACAATCAAAAGGTTTAAAGAACTCGGACATGATGGTGCCAGGCCAGGAAGAGGAAGAAAACGCGCAGTTAACACATCAAGAAACCGAAAAGTTATCAAAAACCGAGTTCAACGAAATCTTAGGATTTCAATGAGAAAGGTTGCTAGAGAGATGAAGATCAACAGAGAAACCACACGTTTGATGGCAAGAGTAGAGCTTAGTCTTCGCCCTTACAAAATGAAAGAGGCTCAAAAGCTAACAGCAGAGAACAAACGCACGAGACTTCAAAGGTGTAATGATTTGTTAAAGCGGGCCGCAGGTAATCGATGGCAAACATTTGTCTTCACAGACAAATCCTGTCGTCTTACCTTGGTCGCAAAAGTTCTTTGGAAACAAAAGATGGACCTTCCAAAAGGATTCCTCACCTGCACACAGAGCTAAAGGCACTCAAGATCGGTGCAAGACAAATTTTTCTGACTTCATTGGAGCTCAAGAATTGCCACCGTATTCCCCAGATTTGAACCCAATGGATTATTCTATTTGGTCCATCTTGGAGACAAGGGTGTGTGCTAAACCTCATAAAACTTTGGCATCCCTAAAGAAATCCTTATGCAAAGAATGGGATAAAATATCAGTAAGTGAGTTGCGGCCCATAGCCGAAAATTTTGTGACACGTTTAAAGCTCTGTATTAAGGCTAAAGGTAGCCACTTTGAAAATTTGTAAATATGTTAGACAAAATAATGTATTTATATTTATTTTGAAGTTTGGTTGTAATATTTTCATTAGCATTAAAGTTATAATGTATCATGTGTGTCCAAGTTATTTCTTGTCACCCTGTACATATATTAATATATTCCTTACGCGATGCTTTTACCATCTGGTTGTATGCATATTGATTTATGAATATTGCATTTTATTTGGTACTTTAGCATACATTAATAAATGCATGAAATATTTATACCTGTATTGTTTATTCTACCATCATTTTCTTTTCTTTTAAATTGTTTAAATTGGTTTTGTCGCGAAAAGAAAATGTTTTTGTGTTTGATACTTTTTGAGGAGTAAGTAAAAAGTTAAATGACAATGCTTTCCTAGTATTGAAATTCACTCCGTAATTAAAAAGTAACTAATCATTTTAATTTATTTTTTTTATTTATTTTTCTTTTATAAATTATTTATTTATTTCTTGATATGTGTATATGTGGAATAGCTATTAATGGTTTATAATAACGTTGGTATATTAAGCTGTTTGTTAGCTATTTATGAAAAAAAAAAATAATAATAAAAATGATAATGAGGATGGTAATGAATGTATGGTACATGAATTTTTGTATGGCAAATAAAACTGCAAGGTTTTTTTTTTTCTTTACATTTTATTTAAGTATTAAACCACTTTTTAAATTTACTATTAAAGAAAATTTTATAAATTTACAATTGTGGTAGTTATGTATTGTTTTATTTATTTTAAGACTTTTCTCATTTCAAGTAAATATTTTCTATGGTATGTTTTTAATATAAATATATACGGACAGATAAAACACCTAGTTGATGTCTTATTCAAATACTATGCAGTAAAAGCGTAAATTCAATTGGATAATTCTGTAATAATTTACGCCTTTATGCCGGTGATTAAAACAGGCACATTTCAGTACTCGTCATTAGATATCTATGAGTTTCAATATCTGAGACGTAATTGGAAAGTGGTTTAAGGCAATTACTTCGCAATATAACTGGATATACAATTACTTTATGTTGGACTTGAATAAATATCTGATGAAATTGTTAGGAATTTTCCTTAAAAGATAGCTACTTTAATGAAACAAATTACTTATTTCAAGATTACCGTAAATTTACTTATATAAGAGCTTATTGTGGAATTAAATTTATCACATTAATAGCACTAAAAGTAAATTTACTATCATACTAATCAAACTATCTAATTATCATTTAAAATGCATATATTTCGATACTTTTATCAAAGAAACTTTCAATAATAATGAATATTGATTTTTTTCTTTATAATTATGTTATTAGCTTAAGGTAAAATTACACAGTGCTAATTACTTCTGTTTACAATAATTTATACTTCCACTAATTAAAACTTTTTATAGTATTTTGGTTCGATAAAATCTATTACGTAAATGCTGAAGTAATTGAAATGTTTAATTACACTAAAATGCATAAATGATAAATATCTACATTTAAGAAGCAATATATATATCACAATGATTAGCTTAATTATTATTTTTTCTTTTTTTTAAATGCTGATTTATGATAATTTAAAACAAAATTTACAAGTTAATATAGAGTAATATTTAGAAAATTCATAAACATGTTTTTTCTTTCTTTTGTTTTTTCTTTTAATGTTCAGTTTAAAATATCTGAGTTATATATAACTTATTTTGTATTGTATTAAAATTTTAGATTTGAATTACTAATAAAGTATAACTATCTTTAATTTAAAGTTTTTAAGCAAGAAGGACGAAATGATAGCTTTCGTATAAACTTTTTTTTTTTTTTTTTTTTTTTTTTTTTGACATACATCTTTTTTCCCTACATTTCTTGTATTATTTCCTTATCCTATTCTTTTTCATATTTTTTTAATATACTAGAGCTCTAGATATATCTGGATACTCTCTTTGATAGATTTTGCCACTCGTGGTACAGTGACTTAGTTGAAAAGCTTTTTTTTTTTTTTTTTTAATCAATATCTGGCCTTTTACAATATGGTGGATTTGACAAAAATCACGCGAATGTTTTACAAATTTTATGTTACAGTTGACTGATCAAAAAGTACGATTCCTCTCCTTTTTTTTTTCCAAACTTCCTTGAAAGACTCATTACGCAATCTCATTTTATTTTCGCTTATTGGAATGTTTTTGTACACTTTACATGCAATACTTTCTTTGCCTACATTTTCATATATTTTGTGTTTGAAACTGAACGATTTAATGTATTCCAAATTTGCTTCACAGGTCTTTTATTAAGTTAGCTTGTTAGTTAAGGATGCTAGTTTAGAATAACTAGTAAGTTAAATTTAAATGACTAGTAAGTTAAGGATGCTAGTTTTGAATGAGTATTCAAAACTAGCATCATACTGTATTTAGATTAATTCTACATTTCCAAATGACATTTGCCAGTGATACTATTAAATCCACGATGAACTTTTTGTAGTGGCAACATTTGATACAGTTTTAACTTCATTTTTCTTTCTGTCATAAATTGAAATAAGGTTAGCAAATAACGAATAATTCAAAATTAACTTGTTATATGTAAGTGAGGATTTAAAGGTATTAGCGTGTTGCGAAAAAATCGCAGATTGTTTCCTACTTTTGTGACTGTTAAGCCTGATAGAAAATAATTTATGTACTTATTATTGTCTTTAGTAAATTCTAGCATAAGGTGTCTGTTTAAATAAATGAGTTAAAAATCGTTCTTGCTCATCAGTCAATTTCAGAAATTGCCTTTACTATTCTTCCACCATCATGAAATGGAGAATTTTAAACTCTTCTAAAAACAATATAATTCAAACAAAAGATAACTTTATAATTTTTCATAAAAAAAAAATAAATAAAATAAAAGGAATGTGTTAAGAATGTTTAGTTTCCCATCACATTAGTGGCTTAGACTGTTTCTTCGACAAAATTTGTTCAAATTAACAATTAGTTTAAAAGTTGTTCAAGAAGTTGTCTTATCTAATAGCATTTTAAATAACTTAAAGGCAAAACTCAACATTTTAGAAATGCGCAATTAAAAGGATCAATCTAAATTATTCGGTTCTAATTTATTAGACATCGTGTTTTACTTAAAACTTAATCATTATGCGTGAAAAAATTAGCTTCTGTTTTAATTAAATCTGCATATCAGATGACACAATTGATAATAATAATAATTTATTCACATTTAAAAATATTATAAAGCATTCTAAATTTTCAATAAACAGTTTAGTTTTTTAAACTGCTTTTACATTAAATCGGTTTTATGTCTGCCATCACTCGCCAGTTATTCTATAATTTAGTCTAAAATTTCAGTAATTTTGATGCATGCATCCCCTATGATCTAATGGTTAGGAAAACTACCTCATACCCATGAGGTCCGTGTTCGATTCCCGGTCTCAGTTTTTTTTTCTGTAATATAAATTTTAATATTTTAAAAAATCGAAAAGCATTGAATTTTTTTTTTCGTTCGGGTAACTTTTCTGTTAGCCCTCTTAGTCTCAGGATCGTGGATTCCAGCCAGCGTTTGGAGAGATTAACCATTTTGTCGATCATGAAAATTCGAAGCAATTAGGATTTTTTTTTTAACTTGTGTGAAAAGGTTAAATATGCCATTAAAAATGATGAGCCTAAAACTCTAACTTTTCCCACATGGCCTAGATATTCTCCTCAAGAATATGAGCAAATCGCGAGAAAATATTTTTGTGTAATTATGGACGCTGATTTATATATGTATATATATATAATATATATATATATATATATATATATATATATATATATATATATATATATATATATATATATATATATATATATATGTATATATATATAATATATATATATATATATATATATATATATATATATATATATATATAATTTTAATTCATTAGGTAAAAGCAAAAGAAAACATGATCTGACTGTTTAGAATGCTTTTATATTAGAATCAGCTAAAATAAATAAATAAATAAAAATAAAAGGTCTGCATAAATAAAAAGTAAAAAATAGAAGAGTAAAAGAAAAAAGTTTATATACATACACATATATATATATATATATATATATATATATATAGATATGTATATATATATATATAATGCTTTTATGGAGGGGCTTTAAATATGGAATATAAGGACAATTTTGGAAAAATATGGTCAGCTTAAACAAAAAATAAAATAAAATAAAATAAAATTTTAAAAGCATTCAAAGTTGAACAATTTATGTTTTTGCATGAGTAAATTATTCCTTTGCCAACACTGAATGCTTTCAGATTTTATCCTTTTTCTTCAAGCTGACCACAATTTTCTAAAAATTTCCTTATTTTCTACTTTTTAGGTTCCCTCTGAAAAAGCATTCTGTTTATTTATTTTTTATTTTTTTAAATATTTTTTTTTTATTTTTTTTTTTTATAGCATCATTATTGTGAATAGAACTTTAAGTAGCTTCATTAGTTTTATATCTTAGGAGGTGTAACTATAAGTATGGAGAGGTTTTTGGTAAATTTTCGCTTCATGAAAAAATACATCCATTTTAAGGGGCGATTACTTGACTCTTTCTTCATTGAAATATTATTTTCAAGGTCAAAACATTTTTAATTATGATGCATTAATGTTCTACAAAGATTAATTAGTGCTTGTATGAATTAAAATGACTGAAATTTAATCAAAATACAGCAGACATAATTTATACTTATCTGTTGCAGACGAATATTCCCAAGAATTTATTTTTAATGAAGGCGTCTGCCGTCGTAAACAATGTATCATTTACTTGAAGTTAAGGCTATTTTTTTACTTATTATTGCAATAACTTCACGTTAATACTTACTTTTATTTTTATTTATTTATTTATTTTAATGTAAAATTGCAAAATGCTCACAAAAACATGGAAAATATCTTTCATGCCAAATTTTGAATTTATTGCTAATTATTTCCGTCAAAAAATAATGACTGATAACAAAAAGGATTTCTTCGAACCTCATGAAGCAATAACCTAATTGTAGAATTTTTTTTATAACTTTATCCGTACATAGAAAAATCACAGGAAAAAATACCAACATTGCTCAATATAATCTTATACGTATATATAAACTTCATTTTTTTAAAAAATGGTCTCGTCAGTTTTTAAGTTTTATTTCCTTTAAAGTTGAAAACACGAGATAAAAGCACGTTCTGGTTAATTAGAACACGGAGTGCAAATTAGACTCATTCGTTAACAAGAATCCTTGAAGAGTCGAAAGCACTTTATCTAAAAATATGTAATCCTGATAATCCTTTATATTTAATACGTACCAGAAAAAAAAAAAAAAAAAAAACTAATAATATGTAGGAAACAGTCTAATGATACATTTTCAATTTTTCAGTTGACTTAAATCTATAAAATAGGGGAAATCGATAAATTGTTGAATAACTCCAAGACTCATTAAAGTTTGATATAATAAAGCCGTTTTATAAGTGGGTTGTTGCTTTATGAGTTTAAAAGATATGCGCGTCATTAACTTGGGAACTCATAATAAGTTCCGTTACATTTACCCAAACTAATCTTTATTCAGGAAGAAAAAGCAATCATAAACTGCTGAGAGATTTATATTGATCGAAAATTATTTTTAGTTTCTGTAATAAATCTCTTTTTTTTTTTTTTTTTTTTTTTAAATAAAAGCTACTTGTATACGTGAGGGTATCTATTTGGTATTTGTTAGATTTTCAAAAAATACCATATATTTTAAAAATTACATAAATTTGGGATATCTATGAACTTAATATTAGGATAAAATAATTTGTTCACTGTTGATTCATAAACTTCCGATGTCATTTTCTAAATTAATTTATAGATATATTTTGCATTTCCTAACCCAACTAATTTAATTAAAAAAAAAAGACTTATAATCCACAATTCATAGTTTCCTAAACCTATTTATTAATTAACATAAAACATAAAACATTATTTACATATGTACAATTTAAAAATTATGACACTTTCGCGCACAGCTACAGTCGGTAACAAAAGTGTCCGAACTCTAGCAAAAATTCCTACGTAAAAAAAATACACTTCATACGGGTTTGTTCAATAAATCCTTATCGAATCATGTACTTACACTGACTAAGAACAGGATTCGACAAAGAATTATTTAACAAAACCGTCTGAAGTGTACATTTTTTACATAGGAATTTTTGCTAGTGTTCGGACACATTTGTTATCGACTGTACATTGCGGTAGAACATTTCAAGCAAAATAACTTAAAAGCAAGTCAAAAGGAATCTCATTCTAACAACTGCATAAATAGCTTATTTTTGTTCTACCAGAATTCTGAAACCGGCTAAATAGCTTTTGCGTTGCATTACCAGACTGACGAATACCGCCAACTCTTAGTAAAGAAGGTAGTTCACCTTTGTTACTTTGTTACAGACTTCAATAACTACTTAATTGATTTTACTTCTGATGTGTCTATTTATAGTAGTTATCAGACAAATTTAAATGTTATTTAATACACTGTCATATAATTTTACTTGTTATCTAAAGTATGGAATAATAATACAAAATAAATTTGTCTTAAAAATTGATTTAATATAAAAATGCATTTTACAATCAATGCTGTGAGCATAAGAACCCCACCAAACTATTTTTTATTTATTTAATAAGACAACAAATGCCAAAATAAAAGTTACTTTATGGATGGAAAACGAGATTTGACAAAGACATCAAAGTACCAAAAAACATATAATACCACAAATTACACTGTAAAAGTTATGAACGTAAAATATAAATGTACATACCAGTAATCCTTTTTTTCCCCTCACATTTAAATATGTCTGCAATTTCACATATGTTTAAAGTTAGTCATAATAGTCTTAAACACTTTTCATCTTTTTACCCAAACAATAACGTAAATTTCATATTGTAAGCAATTCAATTGTAAAGTCATTTAAGAATAGCAGAACCCAGGTAATTTTAATTTAAATAGTTTAATGTACTTTTGTTCTTACTTGAGTTTTAAAATAATGTGTATACTAATTTGTTCTTGTTTTATTAATTATGTCTAAGAGAAAATGGGCCCCAAGTCGCTATGAAATCCCACTCCTAAACAGAACTATATGACTTTTGTCGGTTGGAAACCAAATTTCTGCAAAATGATACAAATTTCAAATTTTTTTAAAAGAGGTAAAAAAAGTAATAATAATAGTAACTGTTCTGTGATAAACATAAACCAACAAACTTTATATTAAACATACAAATATAGGTTCATTGTGTACTGAAAATCACATATAATAACTGATATTAAATGGATATATGTTTTATATTTAAAATTTTTCAATTAATTTCCTATTTATTATTTAGGAAAAAAAAAAAATCAAAAGACTTAAAAGTCTGCCCAATTACTTGAAGTAAAAATATGAATAAATTGAATAAACAAAAATCTAGTAATAAAAATGAGTTATTAAAAATTATTTATATTAAATAAGATATAAACTGAACTTGCACATTTTCCATAATTATTTTCCATAAACATTTTTCTTATGTATCTCTATAATAACGTTTTATTTTGAAATATTATTATATTAACTAGCAATTTATTGACTTAAACAAGTAATGCTCTTTATTCTTATTTTATTTTATTTATTTATTTTTAAATGAAGAGAAAATCGTTATAATTGTATATTCACACCATAAAAAAAAAAAAAAATAAATAAAAAAATTCCAATCTATTTTTCTATTGTTTTTCATCTTTATTAAGTAATAGCATTTTATAAGACTAGCTATGTTAAAGACACGTAACAAAATACAGTAAGGTAAAATGTGCACGATCGCACGTATTGGTTCATAAAGGGATGTATAAACCTTTGAATTCTTTTTAAAAAGATGATAAAAAATTTTATAATAACTTTCTTAAATCTTTATCTTTAATCATATCTCTAAACTTATAATTTCATGAAAAAGTTTAAATGTATTATAAACTAATTTATGTATCATATATTAATTTTGATGTTAAGCTAGCACAAGGTTAATGTACATTTGCATTATATACATAGAGTCGGTAACAAAAGTATCCGAGCACTAGCAAAAATTCTTATATAAAAAAAGTAGAGTTAATACTGTTTTGTTAAGTAAATCCTTGTCGAATCATGTTCTTAGACTGACTAAGAACATGATTCGGCAAGGATTCTTATTTAATAAATCAGTTTTAACTCTACATTTTTTATATAGTAATTTTTGCTAGTGCTCTGATACTTTTGTTACAGACTGTACTTTAAAAATCGTTGTGCATGTATCTGACATACAAAAGGATTTATGTGCATTGTATGATGAAATGTACGATATAGTAGATACTAATTCATAAGATTATAAATAATGTGGTGTTAGAAAATTATTTATGCATGGAGAAAATATTGCACAACGGCTATATTTTATTAATATTATTCTTTTAATTAATGCGTCGTATTAGATGGTCTAAAAATTGTTAAAATCACAAAAAAAAAAAATGAATTCGTGAAATAATTAAAGAACAGCTATGAAGTTTGTAATTATCATAATATGAAATAATCAGTACGAAACAATTGGATTGAGTATTTACTGTCATAGCTACATCGACATAATGAAACAAAGAAATTAAAATATTATCTATCAATTAGAATGAAAAAAATAATTTTATACAGAATTAATTTTATGCAAAAGAATGATGTTATAGTTCTAACTTCTTATTAGGAAAAGTTGAAAAACATTGTATCCATGGTCTCATGCGGTCCCCCCCCCCCTCCCACCAAAATAAATAAATAAATAAATAAATAAATAATAATAATAATACAAAGGGAAAAAATCAGATTATATCATAATGTTTATATAGTTTTTATAAATTATCTCTCTCTCTCTCTAAAAAAAAGGGGGTTAAATTAAAGACGTGTCATTTTTTAATTATAATCAAAACACTTTAAACACACGTAAAATTAAATTTTATTTAAAAGATGTTAAGAAATTTATCCGAACCTATTCGCTTGAATAGTAAAGCACCATCAAGGATTTTTATTATTTGTTTCCAATGAGCAGTTTTTAAATATTTTTTCTTTTCACAGTCAACAGTTAAGTCTTTTAATAACGTAAATATTAGCAAAGTCAATTTGAAGTCCGGTAAAGCTTGGATCAAGGAACTAAGAAAAATAAGAGAAGCTGAAATTATTGAAACATCACACGAGGCTATTGTAGGAGAAAAACCATCAGGAATTGGCAGAAATAAACTATTAGCTATTTTATAATATCGTGCCAAATTATTGGCAAAATTGCAGCATCATTGGAATTTATTGTATTTTTGCATTAAATTATATTAATAGCTTCGGAAATGTAAAGTTCTTGGATAGTAGATGGTGCTGTAATAATTTTTGCTTTATCCCATATAGGGTTAGCGTTTGCGTTGTCATGAATGAAGTCGACTAGAGTAGATAGTAGAACTATTTCCTTCTTTGATATTTCGTATATGTTCTTGTATTCTTTTATTTAAAGTCCTCTTAGTCTGTCCAATATAATAGAAAAGTTCTTTATTGTTTTCGATGGGAATTTGATAGACTCCTCCAGTAGGTCCGTTTAAGTCGCGGTCATGAAGCCATGAACTGTTAATTTTTTAATAGTTATAAGAGAACTGAATGGGATAAATAAATTAAATTTACGTTGTATATAATGTTTAAAGCTATAGAATTCTTTACCGAAAGGGAGACTATTAGTACAACGAAATTTTAGAGTTGAATCTAAAGTGTGATTAACAGGTTTAATTAGCATGCGATTTTTTATTCTATTAACTAATTTTATAATACTAGATTTACTATATCCTGCAGCATTACCTATTTGAATAACATTGTTGATTTGTTGTTTTTCATTAAATTTAAAAGTAGCATAATTTACAGCTCGGGTAATGTAGGAATTAAAAAAAGCATTTTTATAATTAGTAGGATGAACTGAATCAGCCGGGATCGGTAAAGGGATAAATGTGTTTTTGGAAAAGACGTCAAACCGTATAGTTGTATTATCTTCGTTACGATGTATCTTAAGGTCAAGAAACGGAAGCGTACGATTGATCTCAGTTTCATATGTAAATTTTATCGATGGAAATTGGTTGTTGAGACAATCAATTAAATTTAGAAGTGCATTTTTTGAATAAGGCCATGAGATAAAAATATCGTCAACATATCGTAAATGTATAGTAGATTTGAGTATGTAAGTTTCAAATACGCGCTTTGTGGAGCTTTTGACCTCATTAATGATAATAATATCTTTTTGTTTAACAAAGTGATATATAAACAAACTTTTGGCGCCCCGATGGGTTTCCCTCTTAGTTTTATTTTAGCAGATTTATTACTTATTGAATTAGAAAAGCGCGTAAGAACTTCAGATTTCCGAAGCTATTACTATAATTAAATGCAAAAATACAATAAATTCCAAAGATACTGCACTTTTGCCAATAATTTGGCACGATATTATAAAATAGCTAATAGTTTATTTCTGCTATTTCATGATGGTTTTTCTCCTACAATAGCCTCGCGTGATATTTCAATAATTCCAGCTTCTCTTATTTTTCTTAGCTCCTTGAGCCAAGCTTTACCGGACTTCAAATTGACTTTGCTAATATTCACGTTATTAAAAGACTTAACTGTTGACTTTCTAAAGAAAAAATATTTAAAAACTGCTCATTGGAAACAAATAATAAAAATCCCTGATGATGCTTTAGTATTAAAGCGAAAAGCTTCGGATAAATTTCTTAACATCTTTTAAATAAAATTTAATTTTACGTCTGTTTAAAGAGTTTTTAATATAATTATATTGTTTGTGTTTCGTACACAAATAATATATGTTTACATTATATTTTGCAAGGATCATCCCAAAAACGAAAGTAATAATATTTAAATATTAATAGAATTTATAAATCTCTTAGCATTTTAACAGTTTACTTTATTCCTTTTATATTTAGTTTTGTAATTTGTTAAGTAACCATCGATAGAAGCCTCAAAACGTATTTAATTATTTCCGTTGTAATATAAAGTTCAAGCGGCTATTATATTTTTTTATTATATTTAAAAGGTTATTACATTAATTCAGTAAAATTTAGCAGACTTTTGGGCCAGAACAATTGTCTAAGAACATGACTCAACAAGAGTCATGTTCTTATTTAACAAAAAAGTATTAAGTATACTTTTTTTACATAGGAATCTTTGCTAGTGCTCGGATGCCTTTGCTTCCGACTGCAAATACTATGATGTAAAACATGATGTCATTATATAAAATATTATATAAAGTAATTTAAATTGTTAAAAACTGGTATCGAAACTAAATAGCCAAGGATTGATATGTTTGTAAATACATCCTTTTCAAATGGACCATAAGCAGGTTGCGGAAAAACTGTAATAAAAATATTGCTATATGAAATTCTTTTCATTTCATTCAGCGCATTTTTTTTTTTTTTTTTTTTTTTTTTTTTAAGATTATTTTATTCGTAAACGAATGCACAGTTAATTAGATCTTAGTAAAATTTAGTTTTTTCCCTAAAATAACTTTATAAAATGTTGAACAAGCAGGTCAAATAAAACAAGAAAATTAGTCTGAAAAATGCTTAAAATAATTCAAAAGAAAAATATAGAAATAATTTATTTAAATATATTACTATATTATTTAATGTATAATTAGCGTATAACCAATTAATTATTCCCTTAACATATATTTTTATGTAAGAGAAATAAATGCCTTTCCCTCTTACACACAACATTTTCGTCTCCTCTAGTTATAACTCACTGCGGGTTATTCAATATACAAAATATGACACAAAATATCCTTTTCATGTCAAATACTGATATGATAAATGACGTTCTTAAGCCTGTATCCGTATATCAACGTCTCTTGGATCTATTCTTATACTTCCGAAGCAGAACAGTTCTGCTGTACTACAAATACCGCTTACTGGTACGTATAATGAAAGTCAAGAACATGTTTCAAATAGAAATTAATGTATAAAAATGAAAAATATTTATAATTGACTCTTTTATCTACTTGAATGTTCTTTATATCAACGAAGAATAAGAATGATTTGATATTTTTGTCCAGGTGTGAGAGTAAATCTTTATGGATTTTAGTAATGGAAAACAAATGTCCTAGAATCAATGATAAATATGTTAAAATGTTTACATTTACAATAAATATATATTTATACATAATTATAGTGACTAATATTCTTTGCCTACATCTATGTCAACGTAAATTTAATCCCACTGTATGAATACGTATACATATATGGATGTATAATTCAGGTACATATGCTTTCACAATAAGCTGAAGGAAAATCTATTTAGACAAAATTTTTAGACACATGCAGTAAAAAAGTTAAATGTATATTTATACACAATTAGCAGTGACTTGTTTGATTGTATACCTCCGTGTCAATGTAAATTAAATTTCTCGGTAGGAATACTTATGCATTTATTGATGTATAAGTTAGGCAAATATGCCTGTCAAATAAGATAAACGAATATCTATTTGTATAAAATTTTAATTCTAACTCGAAAATGTATGAGTAAGGATAAATTGTGATTTAATCAAAAACGGATTATCTATAATCTTATTAATTTTACATAGGTATTTGAATATAATAATAATAATAATAATAATAATAATAATAATAATAACAAAAAAAAAAGTCACATATTTTGATTTGGTATGGCGAAACTTGACAATACAAAATAATATCAATTTAAAATGATTAAGTCATTGACTATAAATAAGGGTGAAACGTTTATTGCCCAGTAATATGAAAATTATGACTTATAAGAAAATGGCAATGCATGAGATTATGTTTCCGACTAAAATTGAAATTTTTACCTAGTCACATACAATATCTTTATAAAATAAAAGATATGTATGGATCTCCAAAAAATAAATTTATTTTAAATAAGATTTAATTCTAATATCCTTCTTTTAATATGCAAAAATAAATAAATAAATAAATAAAAATAAAAACTCATTCATTCAAATTTGAAAAAAGTATTTATCTTATACAGTCGAACCTCGTTATCGTGAATCTCAAGGGGCATAAAAAATTTGTTCATGATATCGGTAGTTCATGATATCAGTAACTAATCTTCATACAACTAAATTAATGCTCATTTTGACGGGGATCGTAGAAATAGTTCACGTTAATAATAATTCACTTTAACAGTGTTTACGTTAGCGAGGTTCGAATGTAATAACATAATTTTTAATTTACTGTTCAATTGAAGAAACTTCTGTGGATTTTTGTATATTATTCAAACTTTGTTTTCATCTCATTTAAAATTTAAATATTTATTGTATTAGATATATAATTCACATAATTTTTTTAATAAATTTGAAAATCTACTATCAATTTTCACTATTAATACTTTTTATTTTATTATAGAACTTAAGACACTCACCCTCGTTAATGTCCTTCTTTGATTTTATTTTTATTTTTATTTTTATTTTTTTTTTATAAAAAAAATACATACCTGCCAGTTAAAACTACTGATTAAAGACATATGTATGAAAATGTATAAAACAAAATCCACTTTAACAGTTTTAACACGGTTAAATATTTTTCACTTATAAAATTAAAATCTTTTTTTTTTTATATTACACATTTCTTATTTTCTCTTTTGATTTGGTCTCGTTTAATCATGTTAAGTTTTAAATAAACTAGTATGTTGTGGCCACCACAAGACTTTCTTCTATATTTTCCTATACATATTCAATCAGTAACAATATTTAAAAAAAAAAAAAAAAAAAAAAAAAAATTTTTTTTTTTTTTTTTTTTTGTGAAAATTAATACATATTCAATCACTAACAATAATTTAAAAAAAAAAAAAAAAAAAAAAAAAAAAAAAAAAAATCGAATTTTTTTTCTAAGTTTTTTTTTTTTTTTTTTTTTTCTTTTTTGTTAAAAGTAAAAAAAATCGATAACTTTGTTTGAAATTATCACAGATTTATGGTTCAACCATTCGTTTTAAAGGTATTGACGAGATCTTTCGAATGATACCCATCTTCAAAATTTAACCCCCCCGGGGGGGTACTTCCCCCCCAGGGGGGGAACCGATGCCCCCCCATGCACAATTTTTTTTTTCCTAGTTAACTACTACTATCATCAATAATTCAAATTAATTTTACAATCACAAGTTTAAAATAACTCTCATTATGCCCATTTATACGGAATTTTGTCCTATGCTGCCATGTTAAAAATTTGCATAAAATGCGACTACAGCGCCACCTGTTGAGCTATTGATCCCCAAATCTAATGGGCACCAGTTCATGTCAGGGTGCAACTAAATACCAAGTTTGGTTAAATTTCATTCATATGTTCGTGAGATACAGCGTCCACAAAAAAATGATACAGACAGACAGACACACAGACAGACAGACAGACAGACAGACACACAGACAGA
Source organism: Salticus scenicus (assembly GCA_963930645.1). Classification (NCBI taxonomy): domain Eukaryota; kingdom Metazoa; phylum Arthropoda; class Arachnida; order Araneae; family Salticidae; genus Salticus; species Salticus scenicus. The sequence continues at coordinate 134,551,647 of OZ005648.1, forward strand.
CATTTTCTAAAAACTATCAATTCGTGTTCAGGACATCCCAAAACGTGTAGATCCGTCAAAAAACGGAGGTCGAAAATTTTCGCGAATCCAATACTTTCTCTATATTACATATAGAAGAAAGTAAAAATATATATTAGATTCTCATCCTCGTTTATGTTCTTCATTCACTTTTATAGGAAAAATTATTTGTTCCGTCAGTTAAAAACATTGACAATATGTTAGAAAAGACTCCGGACTAGTAACATATTTGTTCCCGAATATAACATCCCCACCAATCCACCAATTCATTCGCCAAACCCGTTTTTCTATCGCCAAATCAACATTCCTATAAAGCATGTTACCACTTCCACCAAAGCGATTATCGCCAAAACAAGGCGCCCATTTATCCAAAAATCGTAGCTATGTTTGCCGGAATTTTCTTCCACATCTAGTATAGAAAATCTGTACTGTACTTCCAATCAGTACTCAATGGTTAAAACGGTTTGTCAACATAGCAAGTGTGTAAAAATGTATTTAAAAATTACATTAACAGATAATTATAATCTTACTAACTTTTAATTCTTATTTATAACCATTAATTTTAAAAAGGAATCAGTCATATATATGGTCAAATAAACTGAAAACAAATATTACGAAATTCCGTTTTCAATTTAAGATTATGAAATTTTTATGCACTGAATGTGCACGAGTATGAAATTTATATGCACGAGTATGAAATTTTTAATGCATTTGTGACCCTGAATTATGTTTCCAGTTTTGTAAATCAGTTGCTAATATCAATTAGTAAGTAAGGTTTATTCGAAAAAAAAAAAAAAAAAAAAAAAAAAAAATCAGTAGAAAAGCAAGATTCCTATTTCCAACATTTTTGTTATACCTATTTCCATGTTCATAACCTTAATATTTTTACTGTTTTTTTCCCCTGGGGATAATTAAGATCGAGTTATTAGAAGTAAAATAGTGGTGACTGAGAAAGTTGAAACTCTGATTTCTATTAAGGTAATATAACGTACTAGACTTTAGCTATTAAAGATAAATAATCTTAATTGCAATTATTTTTTCTCGATATACTTTTGTTTATATATTGGTAATTTAATAGAATATATTATCACAAATAAATATATATATATATTATTTTGGTTTTTATATAATTATTTATTTTATGTATATTTATTATCTTAACCTATATTCTTATCATTTTGCTTAAAGTAACTGGCACTAATTTAAATACTCAATAATTAAGCGTTTGTGCTATGGTTTGCCAATTACATATACAGTAGAACCTCGATTATCCGAACCTCGATTAACCGAAACTCACCTCGATTAACCGAAACTCTCCGTTAACCGAAGTCGGTTTCTTCTTCACTTTTTTTTTTTTTTTCACTTTCTACTATCATCCAAAATTTTCTCTTAACAAACGTTTTTTTTTTTTTTTTTTTTTTTTTTTTTTTTTCTCTTTCCACATTCCTTTTGTATGCAAGCCATCCTTTCCAAACTACGAGTGCTGATAAATATTTTAGATGATTATTGATGAATTCTTGATTATCCGAAAATTTCGATTATCCGAAGTAAGTTCGCCCCCAATTACTTCGGATAATCGAGGTTCTACTGTACTTGAGCAATTGTAATATATGATTTTTTCTTGATTATGGGGAAACAGCAATTTTCGGACTTCAGTTAATAAAGGAATTGATGCCGTTTCTAAAACTTTTGACGAATAAATGGAATATAGTTCCCCATTTATTTATCTAATTATTGAGATAGAATATTGATTGATTGTAATAATTTCTCAAAAAAAAAAAAAAAAAAAAAAAAAAACAAGCCTCATCAAATGAACATTAAAAATTTTAAAGTCAACTAAAATTTTATTATTAGTATATCTTAAAATAATAATAATAATAATAATAATAATAACAATAACTGATTGTAAAAAAAAAAATAAAAAAATAAAATAAAATAAAATAAAATTGAAAAAGTTTCGCAGAAAGTCAAAAACTACTTGTATTAAAGTACTGTCAGAAAAAATTTAAATGTAAATTCATAATATGATATATATTTATTTGTTATTAAGGTAGAATAATAACAATTAATATGAAATTCAGTAAGTATATTTTAAAATTAATGTTACCTTTTTATTGATTTGTTAAAATTCAACTCCTATGCTTGCACTTTTTCATATCAAAATTGTGACTTTTTTTGTAAAAAGTTACAAAATATATGCTGTCGCTTTATAAATAAACTTTTTACTATGAAATTTAATGATGATCTGCAGGTCATATTACATTGCCAATCGATTTAATTCATTTACTGTTAAAATTATCCTCATTCTAAATTATTGTAATGGGAGTCGAAAATAGTTTAAACAATCAAAACATTCACCAGCTCAGATGATATTTGATCTTTCCTGATACATTTCACAAACAGAATATTTTGAAAGCATCAGTTAAATACAGAAAAAGGAATGGCATCTATAAAATATCAGAGTTTATATAAATCTGATTTATTTTTGAATTACTGTATTTTTCAGGTATAATCTGAAATCAGAGTAAATTTTGAAATAAAATACCATAATGATATTAAGCTGTCTCTGTTTGTAGGTAGAAAAAAAATATCTTTGTGTGTTTTAATATCTATACAAAAATGTTAAATATTCTAATTTTGACGATGGGAGGTATTTGTTTATTCGTTTATTAAAAATATAAATAAATTGCTTATATATTAAATTTTCTAAAAAACAAAACAAAAATAAATAAATAAAAATAAAATCATAATTTATTTTCTCAAAAGTATGATATTCAATCTAAAATGCGTTGGATGCTTTTTTATTTCTTTTCCTTCCAAATTTAAGAATAGAATTTATTTTATAGGGACATTTACTCGTTACCATGTTTGCTAATATAATTTCCCCTAGTTTTAAATTCAAATGATCTTTAGAAAATATAAAATAAAATATAGTTTATAGAGACAGCAAGTTGTTTTTATCCATACTTTAAAATATTATTTAAGTGGTGATGAAATTTGTAAAAAATAATATAATAAGAAAATTCGAAGGCATAATTGTTTAAAGTAATCTGCTGTAATTATTTTTAATTATGAAGTTTGATTTTAAATAATTTACAATTACAAAATTTAAAAATTATATACGTACATTTATTTTAATAAGATTGTTTCATAATTAAACTGATAATCAAAAAGAGAAAATAAAAACAAGCATTATAAACAACAATAATTAAGTATATTTTTATATTTGGCAAATTCTGTATAAAACAGATATAAGTTGTATATTAAAAGGATTATGCATATTTTATGCTTGAAAAAAAAAATGTCGAAGATTATTTTATAGAGAAAAAGTACATTATTTTTTTGTTTCCTTTAATTGGAACATGCGTCTGTAAATAAGATAATAACAACAGCAACAGCTATAAAAGAATAATGTTTTAATCTGATTTCTGATTTTCTTTTTTCTACATTAATGTCGTTAGACAATACGAAAAAGAAAATTGTTTCCTAGTTGTAATTTCACTTTCAAAAATCTCAAAACAATGCTTTTATTATTTTTTTTTTCTTATTTAAGAAATTGCATTAATTACTTGCTTACGATATTCTATATTTCCAATACATCTTCATAAAAAATTATCTAGATATTTATTTTATTCGAAAAAATGCTTCTAACTCAGGCGACACACACACACACTTATATATATATAATGTTACTTTTTTAATTAATTTTCTTTCTTTCTTTTGTTTTCAAATAAAGAGGAAATTTTGCTGCTTTATATTTAAAATATAATAAATATAATCTGAAACTTTTTTTTTTTTTTTTTTTAGTTGGGAATGAAAAGTCTAAAAGATGAAAGAAAACATTATTTTACCAAGTAAGCTAAATATTTAATGTTTTAACTAATTTTTTTAAAAAAGAAAAAGTCATAAACATCTTTTGTTAATATAATTACCGCAATTTACGTAACAAAAGATAGTTTTCACATACTAATCTACAACGATGATATCTAAAGATGTAGCTATTTCTATTTTACAATAAAACAGTTGACATTCTATTTTGTTCAAAAATTGAAAAAAAAAATATTAATAATATCTCTGATTACCATGTTTTACAAAATTAAACTGCAAAAGAAAACCAGAATAAAATGTCTGGGAACATCGGGAAAAGACTGTTACAGAATACCAATCCTGTATTAAAATGTATTTCTTGGCCATAAACAATTATAACATATTAATAGTTAATGGTTATTATCAAAATAATAGGTTTGTAAAATTTATAAATGCACGCTATATTTTAGATATTACAAAATTTTTAATGAAACACAAACTAATGATATGTGTGATTCAGTTGCAAAACCGATCATCTCCTTAAAATTGGAAAATGTTTTTTTTTTTTTTTTTTTTTTTTTCAGTTCTTTATATTCTAAGTAAACGTTTCCACAATCTGAAAACAAGAAAACATGCGAATGTCGATAATTAGCTGTGTTATTTGCGTTTGAAAATTATGATGTGTTGCAAAACTGGCCGAATCCTAAGACTATTGAGTTTCAAAAGCGGTCATCTCTTTATACGCGAAATCGCGATTCTGCTCCAACCGACTACAGAAAAACACTCGTTGTTTAAGTTAGTGCTATCGTATTTTCTCTCGCCTGTGACTGCTCTTTTTTGGTACACAAAATTTTTTAAAAAATTTAATTTTTTATTTCCTTTGGCTATGAAGAAGTTTTTAGAAGTATCTTCTAGGAAATGAAGTAAGAGGAATAGTGACCCTAAGACGTGTGAAAGCAATAAAGCCAAAGTTCAAAGTAATGTACTATCACTTTGTAATAACGTAATAATTATTGTCAATGTAAAAGCATCATAGTTGTCATATTATTATTAATTAATCATATGTTAATAATTTAATGGCACACCTATGATGATTTAGCAGGTTATAGAGACTTGTTTATGGAAGTTCGTTTATAATTCGAATGATTTCCCTCTCTATTGAAAAATAGCTCGTGATTAATGAATTTGGGACCATTTCTGGTACATTTTCATATTTTTCTAGAGCTACTTTTTTTGTTACTGATGCCAATTATTTTTTTTATTTATTTATTTTTTTTATTAACCATTTATTTATTTATTTATTTATTAATCGGGTAGCAGAAACAGTTATTTTAAAATAAAATTTAATAGAACAAAACATTTTGTGTATTTGTAAACCTAAAGAATCAATATTCACATTAAATTCAGCAAAAATTAACTTCTGGTTAGTTGCAAAATTGGCCAATTCCAAAGTAAGTTGCAAAGGCTGCCAAATCCAAAATAAAAACTTAAATAACCTCCTCCCTTCTCGTGCCCCTGTTAACTTCTTTTGAGTTTTCAAACATACTGCTCTAATGACTATAAAACTAAAGAGTTTTGGTTTTATTCTTATTTTGGCTAAGTTGACAAAAAGTCAGCTTTTCTGAAAATTTTTAATTTCTGGAGATAGTCGATTTTGCAACTAGAGATATATATGTTTTATGTTGTCATTACTCAAGTAGCAATCAAATAACATAATTTATCTATTTAAGTAATTTTAATGAATGGATCGTTTTCAAGTATTTAAAAATTGTATAATTTACAGCTGCGTTTGTCTTTGAGGTCAAAAAGCATTTTTATCTATGAAATTGTTTCAGTTGTTTCATAAAACTTCATAACTATATGGCAGAAGTTATATAACTATGTGATGAGTAAGATAAATTAGCGTTATTTATTATTATTATTATTTATTTTTTAAATATACCTTAGTTTTGTAATATTAGCATTTATAAACTTAATCACTAATGTTTGTTATTAATTCTAGTTATTAAAAATCTATTTTTTTCCAATCAGCCATGATGAATCATAAATCTCTAGAGTTTCTGTAACACGTTCACATTTAAATTACAGAACCTTTATCATATTTATTAAACAAAAAATAATAATCCTAATCCTGTAACTTTCAATAAATGACAAAAAACATTAAATTTCAGAGGATTTGTCAAATATCTTAAAAATCAGTTGACAAATTATCTTGAAACTTAAGGTTTGTAAAGTACATGGTACATCTCAGGAAAAAAAAAAAAAGACTCGAAATGAAAATGTGGGGCAGTAAAAAACTAATTTAAAAACCATAATATTTGAAATCACACTGTTAATGATAATACTGAAATGCGCTCTGGCGTTAGACTGATAATGAGGCTTCTCATTATCTGTATTCATATTTATGACACTAGCACATGTATTCATGAAAATAGAAAAGTTTCTCTAAGAAATTGAAAAAAAAAAAAAAAAAAAAAAAAAAAAAAAAAAACTTCATTTTTTACTACAATATACAGGATATAAAACCTAATGCAAAGTTATTTTTAGAAAGTTGATCACACAACATACTGCAAACAGAATATATATATTAATAATTTTAACTGCACATGCGCAAGCATTGACAAAATTTCATTAGCATACTTTATTAGTCTGATGCATTGAGCTATTTATATGATAACTCCAAGAGTATCGTAAATATCATGAAATTCCAAAACGTTATCATCGATAGGATGGAAAGAATTCAGTTCCCCTTAAAAAAAAAAAAAAAAAAAAATCTAAAGTATTATGCACAAAATTTCAATTTGATTCGATTAATTTTGACATGGTTTTCATTGACTGAAAAAAAAAAAAAAAGAAAAACAATAATACCTCTTGTCCTTTTTTTTATTTTTTTATTTATTTTTTGAGATCAGGTGAAGTTCAGTGTATTCTATAGATTTTAAATTTTTTTATATTTAATTATAATTTCTTGGAATGTTTATGTAAGTATCTCAGAATAATTGAATTATAAATAATCTAAATGAACTTCTGCTAACACTTGCGTGTTCGCAGTTAAAAATTATTTAGTAAAAATACTCATATTTCTTTAGATATTCAATATTTTTGTATTTTAATTCCAGTATGTTGTGTTTAATGCCGTATTTGAACTTTTCTGAAAATTGCTTTGCATTTGTTAATGGCCTGCACACTGTGATCAAAATAGGGCTTCTTTTTTAATTGAATAAACTTTTATATATACAAGTTCATTCAGACAAATGCAGATAATTAGAAGAAGCCTCACAATTACATATTACAACCAGAATGCAACTCCAGCACACACTTTTTAACGAGTGGAAACAAACAATAAGTGTTTCTTTAACCTTTTACTGGTCACCCTTTTACTTTCGGGGCAAATCCTTCCCTTGGATTCCTTAAAAAAAATTATCATAAATTTTGTGTATTTTGAATTTCCGTATTGAAAATGCTATTTTGTAACAGTTATAATAATAATGAAATAAAATAGATGAATAAACATAAAAAACTTTAATTAATTTTAAAAGAATTTGAATTTATTAACTAACATTGAAATTGAAAGCTTCAGACAACAATAATATCAAACATAAGATAATGCATTAATTCTAGACTTAAAGTTGTACTAAGGAAAAAAAAAAAAGTAAAAATTATTACTATTATTATTATTATTATTTTCAAAAAGTTCTAATCTCTTTTACCAGAATAATTTACCAGAATAATAATATATTAATGCGTTTTAAATTTTACACAGAATTGCACATTAAATGTATTGCACAAATGGATAGTTTCAGTTAAACATTTAAAACGTTTACCGCATAAAAATAAATAAAGCTGAGGAATTGCTTTTAGAATGTTTTTAAAAAGCGAAATATTTATTCATTTAAAAAGCATGCAGAGAAATATTTAATTGTATAAATTGTTTTATGTATTATATATCCTCTTTTCAGTAAATGCTTTTATAAAATAGTAAATTGAAAGAGAGAAAAGTCTTTAAATAAGGAACAATTGGTGAGAAATGAGTTTTTAAATTGTTCCATGCTACCAATTTACCATCTCCCCTCAATTTATACTAATATAATTTAACTATTTGATATATTCTGAGCATATTTTGTATTAATTTTTGGATTGCTTAATAAATTTTTAAAAGCATTCAAAATTTGCTAATAAATTTACAATGTAATATCCAAATATTCTTAAAATATATATTACATTCTTAAAATGTAATAATATAAAATTTAAGGAAAAAGTTAAAAACTAGTTCGTATAGATATTTTTTTAACAAAATTTTTAATTTCAATTTTATTAATTTAAATAGTTTTTGGAGATATTGTAATATATTTATAATTGTTGTATTTTAATAAGTATCCATGCAGAATTAAAAAATTAGAAAACAGTAATAAACAAAAAGAATCGCGCAACATCTTCTTAAGATCCATCGAATGATGAAGAACAAAGCTATTTATATGTTAATTGTGTTGTGGTTTTGAATATGATCTGGATCATAGGTTGCATACAGATAACAGTAAAACATGCAGAAACGGATTTGAAATGTCAAAGATGAACACCGCAAATAAATATCATTAAATTATCAACACTTTTATAGTCTGAATCCTTGTTGTGCATTATTGAATTGTGGGGTTTTTCTTTATTTCTTTTTTTTTTCTCTCTCTTTTTACATCATACATTTAATTTATCGAATAAATACATAGTCTACGCAAAACTTGAAATCGATTTCGTTGGCATTCATGTATGTAAGTATTAATAAAATTCTAATTTTATTCAGTAGGACTATACAAGCTAAATGAAAGAGTTACTGTTTGTAAGTTAAAATAATGCAGAAGTGCGAATCATTAAAAGTTTCCTGGTGACAGTAACAGTGCATTCATTTATTTTGTGCTACGTACATATGTACACAGGAAATAATTATTCCATTTATATATGGAATTAGACTGTATTTTAAACAGAGTCTATTTTCATTTTCGTAAATGTTAATTGCGTAGTTTCAGATATTACCATTTAACTCCTTCTTAAAGAAAATTAATTTATAGATTTTTAAAACTTAGAAAATATTTGCACATGCGCATTAGACGAAATAGATTTAATTTTTCATGTGTAATGGCTACTATTTTATTATAACAACTTTCTTTATGAATTTATACTTTTTACGATGCTTTTTTTGCTATAAAAATATTTTTAAAATTAAATATCCTAAAAAATAAATAAATAAATTCCTCAACTTTCAATGCATAATACAGTACGTAGTTATTCAGTTCCTTTACAAGATTGCTCAAATTATTTCTTATGCAAAACCATTTTTAGTTGCATTATAATGGATCAAACTATACAAAATTAATATACCTTATTGAAATGCCGATAACGGCGGTCTATTTTCTTTTCGACTGTAAACTTCGTAACTTTCAAAACCTATGTAATTTACCTAAATAGGACCGAACTTTTTATACTATGCAATTGCTTTATAAGCAGGGCACAATTTTGTTTTCAGAAGTTTCTCGTAAGTATAAGTTTATTTTTTCATAACAAAATATTTCACTTTTAATATTCATATTATTATATATGCATTATTATTTTATATTCCTTTTTATATTTAAAAAGGTAAAAAGAATATGTAAATGATTTGCTTATTTTGGCATCAGGATTTTAAAAGGATTTAGAATTGTGAATCAGTTTTAAAGCTTTAAATGACATTTAGAGTATTTTTACTGATTAGAAATCCACACCATTCTTGAGATATAACGTGGAAAGAGGACTTAATATTGATCTGTTGACAGATTTATATCAATAAAATTTTGATAAAACCTGTTAATGCTTGGAGTATCCATCAAAGAAAAACTAAGATATAAATTTACGGAGATCAAAATAAAAAATATTTGAGATTTTTGTCACAAAAGTCGTTTTAATGCCATTGTGGTGATATAAGCGGTTTAATATCTGTTTTAGGTTTTCACTATAAATTGGAAGTTTCAGTAGTATGAGGATCGTTACCAACACGATAGTTCTGACATGGAAACTTGATATCCAGACAAGGAGAACTTAATATGTTAGGAGATTACCATTGGAAACTTAGTAGAGAATCAATTATTTATTTGTATAATAGGACATCCGAAGTTAAGGTATTTACTATTGCACAAAATATGAAATTCTGGAAATTTCTTATGAATATAATCTTTTTTAACAAAACTTTACTTAAATATTTTTAAAACTTTATAAACAACATATTTTTTCAATGATTAAAATATCAGTTTTAAGCTTTGTAAATAAATATATAACCTTTTGTTTATTTTAAAATGCCAAATGCGAAAATTTATATTGTAAATTCATTGAATGCGTGTTTAAAAATTGAGTTTATAAAAACTTTTGAAAATTTGTAGATAATGGAATATTTTTTTAATGCCATTATTCATTCTCAATATCTCCTAAAATATAAAAATCACCACTAATTTAATGGGGAACACAAACCTTGTTTACTAGTATTATGCGAATTCCCTAAATTTATGATGTAATGATTAACTAAAAATGTCTATATAATCCAGTAACGGGCTCAAATGATTTCAACAAACCTTACAACATTATGTATATATTCTGCAAGTAAAAGCAATCTATATATATATATATATATATATATATGTAAAGGGCATTTTGATAAGTTTGTCAAATTTCAGTTTTAAAACTACTTCTATAAAACAGAAAATATTCTAATGAGTTTTATGGCACACACCTTATGTAGCTATTAGAACCCGAGAAATTGAACTAAATAGGTATTGATTTTGCTCATGGATAAATGCATCAACAACTAAAACAGAAACATTAAAATAATACAAATAATTGCAATAAAACTTTCCTAAGCTTAGTTTTCTTTTCTAAGGTAGAGATATAAAATTCCGTACAAAACAGAATTTTATTTAGTGCGACAGGAATTATTTTATTGTAGTCTTTAATATAAAGGCATGTAGCAATTGTGTTTCGTTCCCTATTATCGGTTACTATATTTATTTCTAAAAATTTCTTTGATATAGATTTAGCGTAGGATCCTATTGGGGACTTTTAAATTTTGGGGGACTTTTAACGGAGAATTAAAAGATGTATCGTAATTGTGCAGTTAAAGAACTTGGCGAGAAACAACCGAGCTACTTCGATGCCAAATTTTAAATTTCGTCAAGGAGTCTTATTCTAAAACTGTTTCATTTCTTTAGCACGATTTTTCTATGATTTTTCTTATTTTTTCTTTATCTTCATTTAGCCAAATTATACTTTCCCTTTTTTGACAAGTTTATTTATTAATTTTTGGCATCAATTTGTCTTTTTCTTTTTAATAATTTCAAATTTAAGAGAAGTTTTTACTTAATGTCTTTTAAAGCAACTGTTTGATAGAACTAAAAATTATATACGGTAATAACTAGATTTTGTCATGATTAGTAAGTTTGCAACTTTCCTAGTTACCAGTTCAATGGTGTAGCTTTGTATAGCGAACTAAACTTCAGACATATACAAATACAATTCCTATATATTTTAAATAATCACATAAATAAATAAATAAATATTTGCATATTCATTCAAGTTTATAGACCGAAAAATAGTAACAATGCAAAATAACTGTGTACCTGTCGTACTACTACTAATAATAATCAAAATAAAAATAGAACAACCGAGACACGTTCGATCTTCCAGATACTAAAAATTATCCAAATAAATGTAAGTTGTAAATACCTTAAATAGGTATAAATAATGAAAGTAATTATAGTAGTTATAATAAATGAAAATAAATAATCCTCTTTCAAAGCAATCGCAAAAATAAAAAAAATGCTGGAGATTGTATGAGAATACCTTTTAAACATGAAAATCAATTAGTTTTAAAAAAAGATATAGTATAATATATTTTTTTCTTGTTTTAGTTTAGATATAAATTTTCTTCAATTAAATAATTTGCGAATTTATGAAATATTTAATGTTGCATAGTACACATTTCTAAGACAAACGCTTATTGAAAAAATTTCCTTTACTAATAACGCTTAAGATCGAATAATGCCACTATTTTTCTTTCTTGCTCTATTTCTGATACTGAGAAGTGTTTTATAAAATATGCAGATAGCATAATGTTTCTGTTTTACTTCCTTCTTCTTCTTCTTCTTCTTCTTCTTATTTTTTTTTTAATTATTATTCATGATACTTTTAACAAAACAGCAAATAGGGATTTATATATCTTACGCTTAATATAAAAGCAGATTTATTTACTATCTGTGACAGTAAGGTATATATTTACGACAAATTACGCATTTATTTTATAAAATATGCAGATAGTATGGTACTTCTATCTTACTTTATTATTATTATTATTATTATTATTATTCGTGATACTTTTAACAAAATAGCTAATAGTGATTTCTATTTCTTACGTTTAATATACAGCGGATTTATTTACTATCAGTGACAGTAAAGTATATATTTTCGACAAATTACGCATTTATTTTTGAAGTATTTTATAAAATATGCAGAGAGCATAGTGTTTCTATCTTACTTGTTTTTATTATTATTATTATTATTATTATTAACAAAACAGCAAATAGTGATTTACATTTCTTACGTTTAATACGTAACAGATTTATTTACTATTAGTGACAGTAAGGTATATCTTTTCGACAAATTACTCATTTATTTTGTTTTTATTTAATGCTTCAAGATTTCAAACCAATTTACTTTTACTATTAATATGTGTATTTGAAATAATAAAATTTTCTAATGTAGTTTACAAAGAATAGGTTATAGATAAAATTAGTTTAAATATTTATTTAATCTTGAAGTGAAACCTGTTTCAAATGTTTCAGATGTGAAAATCTTAATTTTAATAAAGAATTTCGATATGAAAATAGATGCTAGATATAAAATTAGATTCATTAGAGTTATTCTTAATGCAGGTTTTGAAGCATGCATTCTTGAAAAAAAGAGAAAAATTATCACTATAAACGCCATTATTCACATGATGTATATCACTGTGAACTTCTATATATATTTCAATCGCGTCCCGAGACATTCAGAGCTCTTCTTTTGAACATTTCAATAGCAAAGTTCACTGTTAGAATATAAACAACGTGTCAACAGTAAAATATAAATAAAATGTACACATTTCTGTTCCCAGATGAGTGATAAAAAATTAAAATATACACTCTCCTATTGTTAAAGTCAGATGAGAAAAGAACCTTGGAATGCAGCAAAAAGTGATTGTCCTATGCAGCGTTATGTCTCAGGTTTTAAGAAATATGAAATTGAAAACAATTCGTGAAAGTAAGCTAAATCAAAAGCCATTGCTCTGCATTTTTAAAAATTGCGCATGCAGATTTAACAACGTTTTCTATACAAATTTTAAATACAAACGATTACATATGAAAAATGGGAAAAAAAAAAAAGACTAAAACAATTGTAATTTTGTCTCTCTTCTTGGTTGGTTATATAGTAAATTTAAGCCCATTCTCTTATTAAAAATAGCATCATATTATAATACATACATAATCATTATATATAGATAATCATTATACATACGTATAATTATTATATACATATACATAATTATTATAATATATTGATAATTTTATATATATGTATATATATATATATTAAAGCAGAAGGTTTCTTCAAACTATAAACCATGTAACAATGAAATACCACACAATAATTATGTAATAAATATAATTTGATATCACATAAGTATTCAGTAAATATCTAGTATCACTAAATATCCAGTATATATTTTGCATAATAAAGTACAGCAAATATTTTATAAAATAAAAATAAAAATGCAATAGTTTGAATTTAGTTTTTTTATTTTATTAAAATATAGAAAGAAAAAAATATATATATATTCACCTTATCCATATCAGGAAGTTTATAATGAAAAATTCAAAGTCTTACCTGCAACGAAAAAGAATATTATTTAATTTTTAATATAATATTATCATTATTTAAAATAAAAATAATAATTTGTAAAAGATAATATATCTATATATATATGTATATTCTAATATTTATTTCATACTCTTAATTTTCTTTTAATTACATAATTATTTAGTTGAAACTGAAATAATATTTAGGATAAATAATGTTACTTTCTAGAAAATATTATTCGTATAATTACTAATAGAATTAAAAAACATATATACATAAAATGAGATTATTTTTAAATTCGACTGGTTGAAAATTCTTTAGAATTTATTTATTTTTTTAATTCCTCATTTTGAAAATTTGCTCATAATTCTAATTACAATCACATTTAAAAATTTACATTATTCTGTTTTAATTACTTTTACAATTATAAAATAAAGTTAAGATTTGCTGCTCTATAACTTACATTTTGTTAAGTTATATTACACTGGTAACATACATTATATTTGTTATTCTACTTTCCAGAAGTTATTTACGGTGAAAATAATAATAATAATAATAATAATATATATATATATATATATATATAGAGAGAGAGAGAGAGAGAAGCTAGTCACAAGTCATTTCGCCATATTCATTCTACTAAAACTAACTCGTCTAATATAAATAAAATCTATATTTCAATACCACATATAATTAAAATTCTATGTTTTTCTTATCTAATAAAAACAGTTACAGTTAGACAATCAGCCTGCTAAGTTAAAATTTACTATCGTTTGCACTTTGTTTGATACAAAAAGATAATAAATCAAGGAGGCAATGAACTGAATATCTAAGGACAAATCGCATGCATTAAAAAAAAAAAAAAAAAAAAAAAAGGTTTTAAAAATAATTGTTAAAAAACGTAATTGTAATATCAATTAGATGTTTACTGATGCAATTTAGAAAATGGTTAATTGTAAAATTGCATTATGAGATTAAACATTTTTTTAAAATTATTATTATTATCAACAAATAAGGATTGTGCTATATTTGTAATTCACTCTATTTCCTCCCATATTTCCATAGGTTTTTTATTCCAGAACTTTTTTCAAATTTTAAACGATACCATATACGAAGTTAAGTTAATCCAAGAAGATAATTTTTGTACAAATGTATTTTCATACTCATAATCTCAATTTTATATTACGTTTTAAAGTTTTTTTTTTTTTTTCATTTGTTGATTTTATTCTTAAATTTTATCGATGGCACCAATATATATATATATATATATATATATATATATATATATATACACATATATAACTCCAAACTTTTGCAAACCAAATAATTATAGCCGCACGTTTCAATCACGTTTTCATTCCATAGCATTAAAGATATGACATTATTTATATTATGACAATCAGTCAGAACTTTAAATCCATTTATCACTCATAATGAATTTTCATATGGTTTCTAAACTTTTAAATTTTCGTCCTAAAATTCATTCTCGGATTAGTAGATACATTTTCTACATAGATTTTGCTTCATAATTTTCAAAAATTGTGTTCAGCAATATATATATATATATAGTTTTGAAAATACGTTAAGAGTTTAAGATAAGTGGCGTGGTTATACTTTTAACGTATTTTCAAAACTATATAATTTTTGTATAATTTTTAGTGATGGCTTTGGCGCTTTTTTATACAAATACACATTAATCAATATGTAATTAAATATATGCAGATAGATAGATAGATAGATATATCAATCACAGTTATCTTTAAAAGTGCGTTCACGTTCTTCTTTTTAATTGAAAATTTTAAAATGTATTACATCGATGATATTATAAAAACTAAACAAAATTTAAAATAATTCATTTACATAAGACGAAAGATTTTTGAAATTCAGTCATTGATTTAAAAAAAAAAAAAGTATCAAACTTTACATGGTAAAATAATCTTGAAACAATTTAACTCTAATATATATGTATTCTACTTTACGCATAATACCCGAACCGTTTAAATAACACCATGAACCCTTTAAATACTGTGCTGTGTATTGAGGTTCATTATAAACAACTTTATGCACTTGTTAGACTAAACATTACGCATTTCCATCCTAAGAATATATATATATATATTTAATAAATTGGATGAGCATCCACGTTTCGGAAATTTAAGTTTTAACACAAACAATATATGGACAAGCACATTGGAAGCTGTAAGATAACGATGAACACTATACATGCTACGATCTTCATTTTGGTTAAAAATAAAATTTACATTCAAAATTTAATCGTTTTAAAAATGTAACCTAAGTGAAATACGTGAAAAGGAAAATCCTTTACAAGATAAACAATGTTCAAAAAATTATTGAATTCCTCGTATGTGGAAAGTTGTTTCTAAAGAAACGCGCAGTTCTAAACGATAAATACAATTTAGTCGACAAATAAATTAGAACTAAAAAAAAAAAAAAAAAAAAAATGAAATGAAAAATTGTTAATTGCACAGAAAAGATCACAAAAATATTCCATATATCACAGAAAACGAATATAATTTCCACAGGAGAAGCAATAAACATCTTATTGCACAGTACCGCCATAATTACCGCCTAGCTCAAATTTTTTTATTTTGATCTGATTTAATAGGTCCAATTTTAGAAATATTAGTAATGGTTTGATGTGAAAACTTTACATAAGATTCTAGTTAAATTCATTAACATGTCCCTAATGCTGATAAAATTTTAACGTGTTACTGAGCATAAAATATTATTTTTCAAATTTAGCTAAATATGGTAGTTTATGATTGTCACTGTCGATGTACCCCAAGACAGTTACTATTGTTTCTGTTGTTGATCTTAAATATCCTATTTGTAATTATTGTTACAGTAGACACAAATATATGCAAGTTGGTAATTTTTAATTGTTTTTATTAAAATTTTCAAACTTCATATACTAAAATAATAAGTTAGGCCGCACTGCGTATTGCTGATTTACTTATAAAGAATAATATTTTAAAATTCATAACGAGCCTAACGTGTATCAGATCCTATCGAAATATTGCTTAGAAGACATTATGAGTGATAATGAGAGCATTGCACGAATTGCGCTCAAGGGTCAATACTCTCCAATTTCCTGAAAGAAATCAGCTGACTATGCTTTAGTAAAAGAGCGATGCTTTAGCGCTCTTTTACATTTGTATTGAAACAAGTTACTAAAAATTCCTCTCCTGAACTCACGTTTTAACTTTTTTAATGCAAACATAGAATGAGAGAAACAAATACACAATCACATTTACTTCACAGGAGTCAAGTATCAGGTATCAGGATTAAACGATGTCAGCTGACAATTACAAGACAGTTAAATGTGAAAACAAAAAATATCCGAATGCTGAACACCTATTCAACCAAAAAATACAAAATCTGATATAGAATATAAAAATTGAACCGAATAAATGGTTGTTGAATACTGTATTTTAAAACTAAGTAGACTCATACGCACTTCATGTAGTGTGTTTTTGCGATATAGGACAAATTCATTTTATTATTTTCAGTCAATGCTATCTGTATGAAAACTGCATTTACTTAAACATTCCTAAAAATAATAAGAAAAAAAAATCTGAAACTTTTATGTTTTAGGGTAGTTTAAATAGAGGTAAAGTATAAATCTTAAATTAATTAATAATATTGGAAAACAGTTTGTACATTTCAAATCAGCATGTTCAAAATTATTATACGCCATTACTCAGTACTGAGATTAATTACATCCACGACAATTTTTTTTTTTTTTTTTTTTTTTTTTTTTTTTATGTTGTTTTGAGTAATTTGTTACACTATGACTTGAAAAAAAAAAAAAAAAAGGAGAAGAATTATCGATTTTTAAACCAAATATGATGGAATTTATAACCATTAAAATTGATAATATAATTATTTATTTAATTTTTTAACTTTCTCTTACACATAAATCGTAGACAAAATGTTGTTTTTAAGTGATATTGTAGAAACTGAACGTTCAATTTGACATATTTACGCCATCTGAATCCAAACATTTAGTGGTTGGAATACGTACTTGTCTATTTGTGTATGTGTATACTTATGGGTGGCGGTGTGTATGTCTCTGAGATTGTTTTGAGCATATCTCAATATAAGCAGGAAGCTCACACTCGGTATTCTGAATTTATGACGTATTGTCATATTACATTAATTAGTAAATTTTACATCATAATCAGTATTGTAATGTTGCATTAAAATGTTTATGAAGATCAAACAAATAGTTCGATTGCAGAAATGCATACAATTATTCGTTTATGAGCAGGATTTCTCGTTGATATATTTCAATATCTCGAGACTGCAATCAGCAAAATGAAATCATCATGTAAAATTTATTAAATACTAAATTCTGACTCACGTAGAATTTAGTATAAAAAGAAGCATATTTCCTTTCTTTACAGAACCAGACAAAAGAATTCAGATATAATAGGGATATAGTTGGAAATGCTTTTAAGCGTCATTTCAGAATGGTTACAGACTTTCTTGTAGTGCTAAACTGCAGTACACTGATTATTGTGTATACATTTATCAACAATTTACATCTCTAAAACAAAATTTCTGGAATAAGTTTCAATTAGAGGTGGTAGTGTGGTCTGTAATTAACTCGAATTTTTAAATTTAATTTCAGCCTTATATATTTTATGAATGCAGTTACAATATTCAAACTAGGGAATATCTGAAAGCAGTGGCCACACCTCACATACAGTTATGCATGACATAAAAAAGTAATAATAACTAATTTATAAATTATTTTTAACAGTTTTTTAAATACTTTGAAAGTGTTCAACAAAAGTAACTATTACCTCACACTTTAATCTGTAATAATATGTCTTTAGTAATGTAAAGTGAGTGAGGGTAGTGTAGTGTGAGTTTCATATTAGGTTATATATATATATATATATATATATATATATATATATATATATATATATGTGTGTGTGTGTGTAATTTAACAGTAATTTTTAAAATTATCACAAAACAGCAAAGTCCTAGAAATATATTTAGTAATTATTTTTTAACTGTTTATTTAAAGGTTATAGAAATAAAAACAAATCAACATACTTCATTTAAATTCTGGAAAAAAAAAGTTTCCTTTACTAAAAGAACATAAAGAATATTTCTTATAAATATAAGTATTTTAAAATATTTCTTGATAAATATGAACTTTAGCTTAAAATAGACAATCAATCTTGCGATTAAAGGCTAATCTTAAGAACGAGCCTTTAAAACAACACGCAGTATTTGACTTAATCTAGATCCAGTTTATTGCTTGACTGAATTTTGTTCAGTTAATTAAAGCAATCATCCTATATTCTGCAAATATGAATAAATCTTGAACGTGTAGAAATATGTTCGCTTACTCGATTATTATTTGAATTATTTAAACCTTAATCAGGAAAATAGTCCTTATAGAAGAAAAACTTAACTAAATTTGCTTAAAATTATTTAAATATGAAAATTTTTTAATAAATTATAATAATCTATAGTTTATATGCACACTCATATAATTTATAACACATAATAAATAATAATAATTTATATAAAAAAATATTTTTATAAACTATAAAAAAAAAAAAGTAAAATACTAGATAAAATTTTATCTCTCATTCATCATAAATTAATTTATTAAATATAATCCTTAAATCAATCTTAATTAAATCATAAAATATAATAAGAAATATATTATATATATATATATATATATATATATATTATATATCTTATTTTTATATTGTTATCTTATTTTATATAGATATAGATATATAAGCTATATATATATATTTAAGTAATCGCAGATTTGTTTAAAACTAATGCAAGGCAATTCTATTCTAACCTCTATATATAAATCGTTTCCCCTGACTGAGTCACTGAATGCATGACTAATTCGTCTTTGTCCAGCCCAAATCCTTGAACTTAGATGCATGAAATTTACTTAAAACATTCGTTCCATTACTTAAACAACCACTGAGAAGCGATTTTACAAAATTTGGCCCAATAGGAGGGGAGAGGGACACTGCGCGTTTTCAGATAGCCCTTAATAAAATAAATAAATAAAAATAAAAACAGAAATCTGTATTTTTTATTTATTTTTTATTTTTTTTTTTAGTTTAAATATAGCAAATACGACACAAATGCCTAAAAAAACAATTTCAGAAATTCGTCTCTCTAGTGGGAGTGGGGAAAATGAAGCAGAATAGGTTTCCACATACCCTTTCATGTCTAAAATAATAATTTAAAAAAAAATATATATATATATCCGTAAAATTTTTGCTTAAAAAATAAATAAATAAATACTTTAAAAACAATTTCAGAAATTCCAGGAATTGGTCCCCAAAGGGTGTGTGTGTGTGGGATAAGAATTATGGGAAGGGCAAAACGTGTTTTCACGTCAACGTCATGTGTCAAAAATAATAAATATAATTTAAAAAAAATGTACTTATAAATTTATTATTTTAAACCATACTTGCCAACATACTAATTAATATACCATAGTATTGTTAGCCCCGCTTTCTTTTTCACACCAGTAAAATTTAGAGCTTTTTTCTTCTTATTTAATCGTATTTGCATTTGGAGAATATTATTCTAAAAATTTGCTGGTGTGAAAAAAAGGGCGAGACTAACAATGTTACGGAATATTAATTAGGATGTTGGCAAGTATGTCCTAAACCAAGGACTATATAAATAATGTTAGACCTGGCAATTATGCTAATTTATGCGTAATAGTGTTAAGCCCCCGCCTTTTTATCACACCAATAAATTTTTAGAGCAATTACTGGTTCAAATTCCGCAAGATGTACTTACGATTAAACGAGAAGACTATTACTCTACAAATATATTGGTGTAAAAAACAAAAAACAAAAAAGCAGGGCATAGCACTATTACGGATGGCAGGTCTACAATGTTCCTAGGTCTGGATGATACATGGCGCTAAAACTAAATTGTTTTGTAGATGACGAGATATAGCCGCATGTAAAATCGTAGTTTTTAAATTATAACAGCTCCCCCCCTGTCGCCGCCGCCCAAATAACCGTAAGTTCAAATAAAGTCACTGAAATTCATCGAAAAATCTTATTTCTGAAAGTTTTCCTTTTGAACTTATTTATCTACAATAAAACTTCGTGTAATTGAAGAAATAACCTTATATTTGTATTTTTTAGACACTCTTTTAAATTATTTAACTGCAAAATATCAGTTATTTAGAGATGGATTTTTGGGCCTATGTTCGTATTTTAACATTGTTCGATCCACTGTGCGCCGTCCGAATAACACCCAATTTGAGATCTGATTAAAATATTGTTGTAAGCAGTGGGGAATCCGGATGCTACACAGTGCAATCAGAATAGACGCGGCCAGTGATATTATGATTTAATTAATATTTTTTTTTATAACTATTTATAAAGGATATAAAAATACTGATTCTTTATTTATTTATTTATTGTTTTTAATAAATAAATATAGCGACCAGCAAAGCAGGCAACGTCCGCTAGATTTTATATATATAATTTAACTTGTTATTAAATAAGTTGTAATAAATATATTAATCATTAATGTCCTTGCAAATTTCAGAACGGATCATATTTTCTTTCTTTCTTTTTTATGAAATGGATCGCTTGCTACATAATTGGATTTGTAAGTAAATAAACAAGCCGTAAATGATATAATAATCAATAACCGCTAAAGCTTTTGTGAAAAATAAATAAATTAGATGTTTCAACTCTTCAGAATGTAATCTAATTTTTTTATGATAGCACAAGCATGCGTTCGATGCAAAAGAAAGTATTTTTTTTTTCTGCAGTATCTGAAAATTATTTGCTGAGTTAAGAGAAAAAAAAAAAACATTAATTAACCTAATTAATTTATTGATTTTTCGTATGGACTAAAAGTATTCTTAGAAACAAAGTAGAAAAAATATTAAATCGTTATACGTTTGAATTTTTTTTTTTTTTTTTTTTTTTTACCCAGAAGTCTAGCTTTAGATAAAAAGGAATGCAATTAACATATAATTGTATGGTATTTAACACTTCTAAGCATCAATTCTTACATTTAGTGAAAATAGCGGTAATTTATGTAATTTAAATTTAGAACCAAGTATATACGAAAATAAATGCACATTTGTAATTTTACGAAAATGAAAATTTTCATGAAATATTCATAATATTGTTATATTTAAGATAAATGTAGTTTAAATGGACGTAGAGGATACTTTCTGACTTCGATCTGTGTAGACGGATAGCCAAAACACTATCACTGACATGTTTATTAATAACGTTTATAATTGTTGGATAAATACATAATGTACTTTGAAATCTATATGAGATTTTGAACAAGGATTTCTACTTTCAAATACGTTTTCTCAAATATACTAAAACAAAAACTGAGTACTCAAAATATAAACGCAAAATTTTTATAAATTTTCAATTTTTAATATAAGCCTACTTATAAAACCTGAATAAACTTATAATAATTATTAAGAATAGTTCAACGAACGATATCTTGCGTAAATTCAATTATAAGGTACTTGTACCCAATATGGACAGTGCTCTCAGTATGGATACCCCTAATATCTTTAAAAGTAACAAATTTGATCGAGAAATGGCGCTACATGTCCGTGAAGAAAATCAGTTGAAAAGATAATTTAGCCTGGAAAGTGCAAAAAAAACGTGCTGTTCGCCATTTTGAAGGAAACTTGTTTTTTCGTGGTATGCTGATCGTAATTATAGGTAAGTTTAAATTCTTATTAGATATGGTAAAATTACTTTAAATATTGAAAAGTGGAGTGTTTTAGAAAGCTGATAAAGCATATTTTCGATTGTTATTGCATATATTATTTAAAAGTGTTTTCTTTGTTTATTTGTTACAAGATTTAGTAAAACTGCGCCCGATTCCCAATATGGACACCTTATGTCTACATTGGAAGTACAGCAAGTGAATCTTCAGATTCACAAATTTTTCACAAAATATCTGTTTAATGTTATTTTATTTAGCTAATTCATAATAAATTAATGTTTATATGTATTTTTAATCTTAATTATAGTATCCGTATATTACATTACGTATTAAGAGTCGAAGTACAGATGTTGAAGCTCTTGTTAACAACATACCGTCTCCTGTTATTGACCCACCTTTATCACCTGCGAGATCATTTTCCATGGAAAATTCTTTCACCAGCGTGTTATCGACTCCAACTGTGAGAAGGAAGAAGATACAACGTCGCCAGGCGATAAACTCAAAAGGCATCAAAGTAGTAAAATCCTTGTTCAACAAGATGCCATCTGAACAATCCTTCAAGAAACCTCCTCCAAGAAAAAAATTCTCCAAAATGCCCTTGCAAAAAAATCAAAAGAAGCCTCCCCTCAGTAGGGTATCTGTTGGCGAAATCGCAGGTACCAGCGGTATCACTTGCTGAACAAAGGAGAGCTGGTACTGCTTCTTATTCAGCATTGATGCTGTTGCAGGCATACGGCCATGCATCAAACGCGGCAGATATGTTCATGAGGACTATGTGGGACTTAGCGCCTATGATGAAGAAGTTTTTATTTGTCCATTTTGTGAGGACTGATTAATAACAGATGTAAATTCTGCAGACAGATGCAAAGATGCAATAAAGCTAAGGAAAAGCAACTATATTATTTCATATTATTTTGTAGTAACTGAGGTGCTTTACATGGATCTTCGAAGAGCCACAACCGAAAATGTCCCCCCTCCCTTCTAAAGTGCGTGTTCTGAAGATATTTACTGTACCCCCCCTCCCCCGCAATACTTTAAGATATTTTTTTTTTAATCCCCTTTCCTCTAAAATCCCTTGGAAGAGTGACTCTTTCATACACCCTGTGTAGTAGGTCAATAAGGAGCCACATGTCCCTAATATGGACATGCATGTCCATAATAGGGACAGGTGGTTCCTTATATGGACACTTGTAAACATTTTTTGTTTTTATCATTTAAATTAAACCGGAATAATTACAAGGTCGCTAATTTTAATAATGATAGTCAACAGTCCAGGGATAGTGGTCATACATTTTTGGAGTCCTATGACGTGTACACGGGGTGAAAAAAATACATTTTCCTTAGGGTGTCCATATTGGGTACAGGTACCTTAGTTATCATGCTACGAAGTCTCACACCAATCAGAAACAATCAAATATGAAATAGAAATAAAAATAAAAACCAGTTAAAAGGGATATTTATAAATTTGAATTACAAGGTTGAATAATTGTACATTGATCAAAAAATATATTGATTATTTCAATGCGTATTTAGTAGTTCGACATACTAATGCCCATCTAGTGAGCTATCCTATATAACTTTTAATCGACATAATTGACTGAATGTCATTATGTTCACCGCATTCTGCCTTGTACCAAGTTTGGATGAAAATATATGCACCAACATTGAAAAATACCAATCATTCTCGACGACTAAAATTTACGAATTATTATTCTTTTTTACCTTTACCATAATAATTGAGAAATTTATAATGAAAGGTGAGGTGTAGTGTGCTTTTAAATTAAATGCAATTGCTTGTACTAGGCACATAATTCTGGGTGAAATATAGGTGAACCATTTGTAGTGTTCCAAGCCCTTCTTTATTCTAGTTCAAAAGATAACAATGGAAACTCCGAATGGTTCTGACGATGAGTGGGACTTGGTTTCAAATTCGACGCTTACAGTTTATCGTTTTTTGACAGCCGAGGTTCTTAGCCATAAGTGAAATTAGAATGAAACATTGGAAAATTTGAATTAGAGTGAAAACTCTCTCGATAGGAATCGAACTTAAAACATGTGAATCGATGTGTAAGTAACCGCGGATGATTTCTAATGGACTTCATTTGCTCAAATTCCCAATTTTATCGCATTTCGTATTTTATCAAACTTGACAAAAGATAAATACCTACCATGAAAAACAATAATTAGTGTATGATTCGATAACTTAAGGATTAGTTTCTCCCTTCAACAAAATATTAATTAAGTAATTTAAAATATTATTCTGGAGCATTGGCGTTTTTATCACGCTTTTATTAGTTTCACGTGTATGTATGTTTGTATGTTTGTATGTATAATGTATGTTTGTAACCGCTCTGGGAGCAAACAAAAAATCCATATTGTAAAAAAAAGACTTTCCCTACGTGAACGCTGTGGCTGTGAGGTAAAGCTCCGCGCTACGAACCTACAGGTCTAGCGTTCGAGCCCAGTCAGGGTGTTTTTTTAAAAATGGTTTTTGTTTAATTCTAAATTATTTTAATTAAAGATTTAAAAGTATGTAAATATTATGGTGTGTCACTCACACGATTTTCTCTTACACTGCATTTTAATACTAAGATAGATATTTTGTGCTTTTTAGTTCACATTTCTATAAAAGCGTGTTCTTTAATTTTTTAAAACTATAATATTATTAACCATAGGTTCCAGGATCGATTACTGAGATGAGGGCATTCACCGATCAGTAAGTAGAAATAGAATCAATCTTGTATTTCTAATTTCCTATTATTGATTTGGTTGTAATAAAAAATAATTTGTGACTAATTCCAAAACAATGTAATTGTTATTTTTCATTGCTTATATTTCTTCCCCGTCAAGTCTGCAAAAAAGAAAAATTCAATACATATGACATTTTAGAGGGAATTATTATTTTTTTTTCCAGAAATTTTCTGAGATAGTTTGCAGGTAGGACACTAGCAGAATGAACCAACTATTAGTCCAGTCAATAGGTATGTAAAAAAGAGCTTACCTAGCAAAAGGTGGGGTAGAATATTTTTCTTTTTTAATTATTACATACGAGTGTCAATATGAAAAATACGAGTTATCCAAGATGATAGACCCCGGGAGAATTTTTGCCGGCTGAAAAACCTCGAAAATTTACTACTTTTTTGGCTTTTTTTGAAATATCTCAGAAATGGCTAAATTTAGCGATATTTTTCTATTATAAAGTTTAAAGAAGATTAAATTTCCTACAATTTTCTGCATTACAACTTTTTTGTAGTACTAATAGCAAGCGTGTTACAGCCTCTTGAAAGTCGGCATTTTTTCTCAAGCTAATAAAATACAACTCAAAGAAATGGGTCGGTGCATGATTGTTTTTTAGAAAACGGAAAGAAAGGAAGGGACATATTCAGCTGTCTGGCCTTAGGAAATGACATCTGCTTCGTAGTAAAGAAGGTATATTAAAAAAAAAAAAAAAAAAAAAAAAAACTGCCCCCCCCCCCCTTTTACAGAGAAAGCTCTCCCTTCCCTCCCGCCTCTTTTCATCCTGTAGTACACTGCCTCGGCTGAACATCTATCTATGTTATTCAGTTCAATTCGAACGTGCGAACGTACTGTTTCAACCCGTGAGCTTTTTCGATTGCAATAAGCGGAGTGTTTGTTTTATTTTCGAAATCAGTTTGAAGAAAGGTGAAGTAAAGATTCAAAAGGAGAAAGGTATACAAAAAATCTGTAAAAGTGCGATGCAAAACGTCAAAATGAAGAACATTAGTGTTTTTTGAAGAACCTAAAACAAGTAAGAATTCACAATGCCTGTCACAAACGATACATCAATGAGCGAATGATTACAGCATATGTACGGCGTCATACAACTGGTGATGGAGCTTATCCTAACTGTGCGGCTGAATATCTTCCATCAAGAACTGAAGGTTTCAGTTTTAAAGATCAGTGTTTCTTGTGTGGAGAGGAGATACTTGAAGATTTCTGTAAAAATCAGGAACGACTTCCTGAGCATGAAAGAAATTTTATCCACCATGCCATGAAACTGGTGTGAAAGAAACACTTGTAAATAGTGCCGAAATTCGTGGGGGATGAGAGAAGAAAAAAGTACTTGTATGCATCGGAAATGCAAAAGGTTTAGTTGCTATAAATGCTGGGTATCACAGGTTTTTTCATCAAAACCTGCATTGGAGGCCTAAAAGTGAGATGAAACGAGGATACTACCCTGCAAGTAACACTGATGAGGCAATGGAATCAATTTACTCCTACACTGAAAACGACTCGGAGGAGTGCCAGTCTCATAAATATTTGATTAATAAAATATAGGTTGATTTTCGGCCTGGCATCAGAACGGTTACATAAAGCCTTTGCAAAAAAATATGGTGAAGATGTTTTAATAGCCGAAACTACCAACAAGAAAGCAGTTTGCTTCCAAAATGTTGGCTATAACATACTCAGTGAAACTGGTATAGTAACACGGACTCTGATCTTCAACAGGAAAATGTCGTACTACTTTCATCATTTGACGAGGCTGAAAAAGATAAGCTATTTTAAGAGTTTTTATAATTACTGCAAGACGGAGAGGAACAATTTGAGGACGACACACCTTCCTTCTACCTCAGATGACTATTAAAATTTAAGAACCCAGGCTTTTAAAATAACCATGAAGAAAATAAACATGTATATTATACATTAATGTACGTTTCTTTATATTTTTCAAGGATAAATAAATCTCCCTATAATTTACATATAAAGTTAAATTTCTACAATTTACTTTTGTAATTATTTGTTATTGTTCTTCAAACAAGTTTGCCTATTTATGAACTTCATTTAAAATTAAGATTATACCTTGTTATTATCATCAATATTAATGTAGCAGTAATTAATGTTTATTACAACGTTATGTATTATATCTAAATATCATTAACGTTTTATAATTCAATAAATAGTAGAATTAAAATATTTATGTATCAATGCATTGAGTTTTTGCTTATTAGGCCACTAATATTTATTCATTTACATTTATGTACAAATATTTTTTTATTTTATTTATTTTTCTTTGTATGTGTTTGTGTGTGTATTATGTGTTGCAGGGATAGAATACGATACATAGGCAGTTATTGGAGTCTGATGATGACTACTTTTGTTAGGTCAGAATTGTCAGTGCGTGGCTGGGGGGGGGGGGGAGAGAGTTAGTAAAAAGGGGAAGGGAAAAATTAAAAGGGAGCAGATTTGTTATCTGTCATCCTTAGTGAAAAAAAAAAAAAGAAATTATCGCCAATTTATCTGGCGAACATATTTAATTCCTTTAAAAAATTTCTGTTATTTTAACAAGGCATATGTTAAGAGAACAATCAAGAATATAAAGCAGTATTTCTTACAATATATATTGTAAAAAAATACATCTGGTCTGTGTATTTCCGTATTACGTTTTTGATCACCAAATCCAAAAATTCCAAGGACGACAGATATCACAGCTATACTATTAAAAGTTGTTAAGCTTTCTGTAAATAAAGCTTCTAATTCTAATAATTACTGTACATTATTTATAAGGAGTAATTCGCTTTCTTTACGAAGTTGAGATATCTGTTTATTTTCAAGAAGCTGTTACGCGCTTGCTATTAGTACTACAAAAAAGGTGTAATGAAGGAAATTGTAGGAAATTTAATCCTCTTTAAAAATTACCATAGAAAAATATCGCTAAAATCAGCCATTTCTGAGATATTTTGAAAAAATTCAAAAAATTAGTAAATTTTCGAGGTTTTTCAGCCGACAAAAATTCTCCCGGGGCCGACCATGTTGGATAACTCGTTTTTTGCATATTAGTACTAATATTTACAAATTAAAAAAATAAAATCTTCTACCCTACCTTTTGCAAGCTTGAATGTATTTATTAACTGGACTATATTGGTCACAGCTTCTTTTCTTCGGCGAGATAATTTGCTTATGATTAAATTATACAAGATTCTGTTTTAAATTTATTAAATGCTATAATTGAATTAAAGAAGAAAAAAAAAATTAAAATATATTGAATTTAAATAGGTTGTTGTTTATCCAGGTTAATATTTGTCTACTAAAGCCAGTTAAACTGTAAAACTAAGAGAGCATAACGACCTTAGTTAAATTACTATGTAGGAAGATAATTGCCCGGTTCAGCTTAGAGATGGTAAAGCGGAATCGTATTGAATCACAGGTTCCAGGATGTTCAATTTCTGATGAATATATTTTTACTCAGTATTAAATTATCCCACATCCTATTTCAAATATCTTAATTAATTTGAATGGGAAGAAAAAATCAGTGATAAAGAAAATATATTTAGGTGCTTTGTGGATGTTTCTGATTTCTGTTTCATATTTTGTGTAATTAATTCGGCAGCAATTGAGAGAGGTTTGATGTGATACATAGACATATATATATATACACTAGCTGACCCGACAAACGTTGTTTTGTCATATAAATTATTTCTAGAGAATATTTTGCTAGAAAAAAATAACTAACCTATTGTAAGTGTGTAAGGATGTGGTATATAAGCGGAAGATGTATGGAGCGCTGTGAACGGTGAAAGAATATAAAAATAACAAAACACCAATCATTTATTTTTTTAATTTATTAAAATTGATTCTTTAAACTTATATACATATCGCTACTTATAACAATATTACTAAAAAACAATATCAATCCCTTAATGCAACAGAATGTACAATATTTTTTGTTATCGCATCTTTCGCCAATACAAACAAACTGGATGGTTTGCCCACTCGAGAGCCACGTATAATTGTCCGTGTGAAAAACATGATGTGATCAAATCTAAGCCACAGACAGGCATCGTTTGGCCCTGAGACTTATTGATAGTCTTTGCAAATGCCAATCTAATTGGAAATTGAGGACGTTTAAATTGAATTGGCACATCTGTGGGTATAATAGGGATTCGCAGTAGTAATATATTTTCACCTCCGAATTTGTCATTTAAAATGATGGCTTCGATAAAATTTTTCATTAATTTTTTTATGACTAATCGCGTGCCGTTGCACAACCGTGGTGGGTTCAAATTACGAAGCAAAGTAATCGGAGATCCAAGCTTCAGTTGTAAAATATGCGGTGGCATGCCTGGTAAATCCAATGAGTTTAAAAACTTTGTTGGATAATTTACAGCTTCGGTGGCATCGCAAACTGTATCATTAGATATGTATGACACCAAGTCTCCTGGTAACAAATGTTGTATCTTGAGATTCGATTCGTTGACGTCCACATTTTTTGCTGCTAAAATTGCTCTTTCTGCCAGCCACTCATGATTTGTGTATCGTCTGTGTATATCGGGAAATATCTGGTCAATAAGAGCATCTTGAGAATCAATGATTGTGCAGAAATCGGTCGGTAATTTTATGCATCCAGTTTCATCTGTAGTAAATTTTCCATCGCCGATATCTAACAATTGTTTTGAGAATTTTTCAGCGGATGGATCTTGAAGCTTTTGAACGCACAAATTTACTTTCAGTTGTACTTTTTCAACATTAAGCCACAATGACGATGATTTTAAGCATACGTTGATCTCATCAGCGTATGTTGAACGCGGAATAACGGGAAGTGCTTGTCTGAAATCACCTGAAAATAGTAACAGAGTGCCGCCAAATAGTTTGTCGTTGTTTTTTATATCTTTCAATGTCCTGTTCGACGCCTAAATCGAATGTTTGTGTGCCATAGTGCATTCATCCCAGATAAGAATTTTACACTATTTCAGCACTGTGGCCATGGACGATTGTTTTTTTATGTTGCACACTGCGTCTGGGTTATTTTGAATATTTAGTGGCAGTTTAAATAATGAATGAGCTGTTCTGCCTCCAT
Organism: Salticus scenicus; assembly: GCA_963930645.1. Lineage (NCBI taxonomy): Eukaryota > Metazoa > Arthropoda > Arachnida > Araneae > Salticidae > Salticus > Salticus scenicus. Next base: position 134,581,948 of record OZ005648.1, read on the forward strand.
CCAATAAAGTTGCCGCAATGCCAGATGATGCAACAGCCAATGCGATGCCATTATTTGATCGTATTTCGTCGAGAATTAGCGAAATAAGGAATGTTTTGCCAGTTCCACCTGGTGCACCCAAAAAAAAAAAAGAATCCACCTTGTCCTGCCAAGACTGCGAGCATGATGCGGTCGTAAATGGTTCTTTGTTCTTCATTCATTAGTGGGACATTGCGAGCAATAATCGCTGCCATTTCTACAGTATTGTATTGTAGTTCACGATTCAATTAATCAGTGCTTATTAAATCAGATGCATTTCGATTTGTTGAATGCATACTGAAATGACTGAGTGGAAAGTTGGCAATGATAATGCAAAGATCTTCAGAAGCAATCAATGCTTCATTGTACATAGCGCCACTGAATACTATTGTTAGATCGTTGCACCGTGAACGATGTTGATGCAATATATCATCAGTCATTGAATCTTTGTGATTATCCCATAATGTCTCTGCTCGGGCCGGGAAACATGTAGTCAACACTATAGCGAATAGTAGACGAATTTGTTTTGCTTTACAGTTCAGTCCTACTTCAGCAAGCATACACTCCCACTGGTTGTCGTCTTCCAGCAAGCCGAGTTCAAGGCATGCATCTTTATACGTTGGATACTGTTGTCCATTCTCTTTACGTAAATCTTGAAATGACAAAGGGCCGATGACATTAACCAATAACAGTCGAAGATAACAGCACTCAGTCTGCCTTGGATTGACTGTAAATACTCGTCTCAAGGTGTTTGATTTGAATAAACCGGGACATGCATCAATCGGCGTGCCTTGCTTGCGGGGCATCCACTTTTTTGTTGGAGCCCATGTGAAATAGCGTGGTACTTTTGAATAGAGTAATGTCCGTGCAAAAGCACCAAAAACATCCGCACGATTACACAATTCAAAAAATTCGGTGAGTGTAGTTTTTGGTGGATTTATAGCACGATCAATCGCTGTCTCGCTCGTGAAATATACGCGCTTGCCATTTTCAAGATGGACGGCTAAATGAAGAACTGCTGGATCCCGTTCATGAATTGGGAAACCAAAGATACGCCAAACAGCTTCATTGGAGCTGACGTACCGGCCAATTTGGTAAAGTGTTATTTCATCGTTGTTATTCACCGGAGGAGCATTCACATTGGTATTTTCAACTCGAAATACAGCCATATCACTGCCTTTATTCACATACTTGCAAATGTATTTGATGCTCTTCACCGAACTGCAGAACTGAACATTAATATGAGCATTGAATGTTTTGCTCAGCAGAGGCGAAAATGGGACCACCCAACGGTTATCAATGTCAATATCTATGTTGTTGACATAAATGACCGCCATAGATGATAAGATTGTCCGCCATTATCGGGATTTATTTGACGATATATTGAATGTCCGTCAACATTTGTGATCGTGAAATTTTTCGGAAAACTTTTAGTACATTTTGCATCTGCACAAATAATAATGGCCTAAAAATTCATTTTTCATTTTAACATAAAATAACTCCGTCGGATATTGACGAATTTTTTAAAAGAATATACCATTTTAACTAATTTTAACATTTTAACAATATTAACGTTGGAAAAATATTTTAAACACTTACGGTTAAAAATTCATTTTTCATTTCGACATTAAATTAATTCTGACATCGTGTTTACGATTCTAAAATATTAACTTTGAAAAAATATTTTAAACACTTCGTAAGATACGGTTACGATTCTAAAAATATTAATTTTGAAAAAATATTTTAAACACTTCTTAAGATACGGTTAAAAATTCATTTTTCATTTCAACATTAAATAAATTCTGACATCGTGTTTACGACAACTCATGCCATCTAGGTGGAAAAGTTGTTGAAAGAGTTGGTTAAAAATTAATTAAGAAAGAACCATAGACCTATTATAAGAGTGGACGGAGCATTCCATTATTAAGGGAATACAAGAAAAGGTGCAAAGATAAAACCACGTGAATGTTGAAAAAGGTTACCTTTTTCTACATTTATCTCGTTATTGGCGATTTTTTTGCTTTCAATATAAATATATATATTATTAAAAGATACAGCAAGCAAAACTAGTGTAAAACACTATAGCTACTAAAATATATTTTTACCTTGTTATTAACACTTTTGAACAAAGTTCAAAAGTTTTTATAACTTTGTTTGTCTATATTCGTTTTAACTCTCGTAAATAATCAATCCCATTTTTGAAATAATATAAGATATAATATAGTTAAACTAATTCAATTTAGAGAAATAAGTGTAGAAATTATAAGCATTTTATAAAAATAATTACTTAAAAAGAACGAAATAATAAAATATTAAAAAGAATCTTACCTGTGAAATAAAATCCTTATTTGACATAACTTCTAGGGTTTTTAAAGTACATCTAATTACTATTTCTAGCTATAAAATTCTTTTTAAATTCAAAACAATCTAACTTTTAAAGTGAAAAAATAAATTTAAAAGAACTTTCAAAGAAAAAGGAAAAATATCGTCTGCTTAATAAAAAGTAGAGTTTAGAGCATGGCGAGTAAATTTCAATATTGGCTAGCTTGGCTTCTGTAGATCAACAATCACGTGACCTTTTTATGAGTTATCTTTGCACTCAAAAAGGTTGCTATTGTCCCGTCCACTCCTATAATAGGTCTATGGAAAGAACTAATTAAGTTAGAACTTTCATTTGTAAATCTAACCCATTCTCGAATCCACCTGAAGACACACAAAAAATTTCATTAAACTCAGTCCAGCCGTTTAGGAGGAGTTCAGTGACATACACACGCACAAAAGAAATATATATATAAAGATATATATATATATATATATATTATTATTATTATTATTATTATTATTATTATTATTATTATTTTTATTTTTATTTTTTTTTTTTTTTGCGTGTATATTATTAATCCGCGATTGTAATGAAATGCTCGCCCTCTGGTGGGCTAAGGTGAAATTACAATAAACGTGGTTTAATTCGAATTCCATACGTCCGCCATTGCTTGCCGATATTTAGTTTCACATATATTTATTGAATAAAAATGAATAAATACGGTAAAAAAGATAACACATACTGTTGTGTGCTACAATCTAACTCCATAGGATCAAGAAATCCAGAATTGAGCTTCCATTTATTTCCAAATGACAAATTTAAAATTTCAGTTGCTTCGGCTAATGGAAGTAAAGAATTAATCAGATGATTTGAAACTAATATTTGTTCAACTTCAGTTAAAAATCTACTTCCGATCGAACTTTGAATAAACTGAAGTATTTTTTCCAAAAGCAATCAATTTTCCATGATGTAATGGCGGAGAAATTATAGTACGAATATTAAGTAGAATAACAAAGAACACTAATGGAACACACGTGTCTATAATGTTTACTAACAACTGCACCTGCAGTGCTGAGAAAGCGCCATCTATCGATCATTACAATCGCGGATAGAAAATTGCTTGTATTGCTTCGATATTTTTGGACAAATACTCATAGTAAAACAACTAAATCATTATTATTTTATTACTTTTTTAAAATATCATAATATTTGATAGCTATATTTTTATGATGGATACTTAATGCTGTGACTGTTGTTTAACATATTTACTCTTATTCTAATGTTTTGGTATAAGTATTTTTCAATTATTTGCATAGACGCAATAGCAATAATAATTAAATTATGAATGTGGTATAGAGGTTAATGGTTTTTATTTAAACTTGGATAAGTTGATTAAAATTCCTTTTAGAAAATAATTTACAACACATACATGCTGGAAATTTATTTTAATTAATCCCTCATAGTATATTTTTAACAATTTTAAAATTTGCTATACAGTGTCTTGAGACATTGTTCTTAGACCTTTATACCAACGTGCAGTTTTCTCTCCAACAAATTGTGCATATGTACAGATTATAATATTATGCGTTTTTAAACAAATTTTATTTAATCTTATAAAAAGTATTAGCATAATTATCTACGGTCATAATAGAACGCCATCCCCAAATAATTTCGTTGCAAAATTAACGTGGAAACATACAACTGGGCCGATCGATTGTAAATAACGTCTCGTAATGCAATAGTTAAATTTTAATGTTTACATATTAAAAGTGGCATCAATTTCCTTTTTTCCAAAGGTAACACCTACCATTGACTCTTTATTCGAATTCCTGGGATTACGGACGTTCAGAAAAATATTTAGGTTATATACTTTTAATTAATTCTTGATAGATAATAATAACAGGAGATTTGGCGTTGGAATATTAAAAACACGGATAAACTACTACGTCAGAAATGCCAAAGAAATATATTTGAGATGCATGCAGCTGTTTCGGTAGCCTTAAGCGTACCGTCTTCAGTGCAAAAAGAATTTTGAATCTGGAGAAGAGCTCGTATATATAGGAGAGGGACAGAATTTAGTTCAACCAATACGATTACGGGAAAGATGGGACGTACGGTCAATAGGAATTCAGGAATTTTAGCTGTGTAAACAGTAGACAAATTAAGAAAAAGTGGACTGAATGTAAAATTTCCAACAATCAGACAAATACGGAACAGCGAAATCGCAATTTACAAGGTTTTTAAATTTTTTATAAGTATGAAAAGCTTTAAAGAAATCGATTTCATGAATGGATTTAGGTCTGCAAATTATTTTAGCTGAATTAAATTTAAAATTATGATTTTCCTCCCAGCAATGTTTAGAAATAGCCGATTTATTCATTTCTTGTTTGCGGTCGTAATTCATATGTTCTTTTAGACGAAATTCAAGACTGCGTTTAGTTTGGACAATATATGATTCTTGGGGCAATTATAGTATTTCCTGTCATATACTGGTTTATCATATATTGGCCAAACTAAACGCAGTCTTAAATTTCGTCTAAAAGAACATATGAATTACGACCGCAAACAAGAAATCCATAAATCGGCTATTTCTAAACATTGCTGGAAGGAAAATCATAATTTTAAATTTAATTCAGCTAAAATAATTTGCAGATCTAAATCCATTCATGAACTCGATTTCTTTGAAGCTTTTCATATTTATAAAAAAAATTAAAAACCTTGTACATTGTGGTTTCGCTGTTCCCTATTTGTCTGATTGTTGGTAATTTTACATTCAGTCAATTTTTTCTTAATTTTTCTGCTGTTTACTCAGCTAACATTCCTAAATCCACACTCCCCATCTTTCTCGTAATCCTATAACTATCTTCGGTCCCTCTCCTATATATACAAGCACTTCTCCAGATTCAGAATTTAATTTGCTCTGTAGACGGTTCGCTTAAGACTACCGAAACAGCTGTATGCATCTCATTTTTTTTTTTTTTTTTTTTTTTTTGCTTTTCTGACGTAGTAGTTTATCTGGGTTTTTAAAAATTCTTGACAGAGTTACAAACGAAATTGTATAAGGAGTTCATCTGTGCATTTTTAATAAAATTAAATTATTTTCTCACACAGAAATGTATAATATCCATTCATATAATAACCGGAGAAGAAATGTAGTATTTTTAAATATAAAATAAACTAAAGTAATGTTAATTAAGAAATGATAAGTTCACCTAAACTTACTTGAATAACTATTTTAATCCCTGTATATGTTAGGTCAGCTGACACAAATTAAAACATAAGATAGCCCCCAAAAAGAAATAAGAAATGAAACACCATTGTTACTCGAAGAAGAATGTTGTGTACTCGGGGTTCATAAATTGTCTGTGAATGAAAGGCGGATCATGCAGACGTTTAAAAGTTTATCTGCAGATTTTTCAAAAGATTACAGGTCTGTAAACCAAGTATCAACTTCAGTTTTACCAGAAAGCACAGCTTAAATGATAGTTGACAACAGGAAATTCCCAATATAAACTTAACAGCAATAGGCTGTAACTAAACAGTAACAAGAAACTCAGTCAGGAGCTCTTAACAGTAAGTCACTTGGCGAGGAAAATAATTCCAATGGCCACATCGGGTTCCTTTTATAGCCCTCTATTAATCGAGAATATTCTAATAGTTTCTCAACTAATGGAGTTAGAACTTAGATATTCAGAATAAAGATACTAAGGATTTCTTCGGCAAGGGCGGTAAAAAGTCGCTAAGGAGCGAAAAACTTGCCAAATTTCGCGCCAAGGCAGTTACCTGCCTCGGTGAAGCTTTTAAAGATGTTTTCATTGGAAAATAAATTATTTAAATGCGAAAGCAAGCTAGAATTGCAGAAAATTAACATTTTATAACCTGATAAAGATACTTCGAGTAAAATTGCGTAAAGATAACAACTATTATTTACAAATTCGTAACAATAATAATAGACAGGAGGTGTAAATTTGAAACCTATATTTTTGATGATGCCTGTTCTATTCGCGCAAAAATTAATGTAGGTCATAACTCCTATTTTTTAGAGTATGAATTTATTAAACACTTTCGTAATAAATAATATTTATAATATTTATAAATATCCATGTAACATGTTTGTGTCACTTCATTCTAACGCATAAAAATGAAAATTGGATACTAAAGATTTTCGGGACGATACTTGAAATAATGTTTGTTACATTCAACTAACATTAGCATCCACATATTTTGACAGATTATAACTGTATGAAAAATTCAAAGAAATATAAATTCTATAGCATTTTCTGGGCTAATTTCATTCTAATAGCTCCAATATATACATATATATATATATATATATATATTAAAATTGGGTGTTTTAATTTAAAAAAAAATAGTAGTTGGGGAAAATTTTAATATATAGACAACCCCCTAAGGGAAATCTAAAAATTTTATCATATCTAGGTGTTATTATTAATCGATCGGCACCAACCGAATACTTACACGACTTCGTGTGGAAAAACGAATCGAGGGGTCGTTTTTTTAATTTTAATTTTAATTTAATTTAATTTAATTTAATTTATTTATTTATTTTGTGAATGTGCATCAAGCAATTTATATTTTCATAATACATGGATATTTGTTATTATTATTTGTTATTATTTACTTTTCTTTATTTTATTAGTCTAAAACAGATGATTTTATTCTTATTCCTCATCTTAAAAATTAAATGTTACTAATAAATTTAATACTATTATGAAACGAGGATAATTTCTTTACAGTATGTAAATCTACCACTTCAAATAAAAACACGATTTTTAATACACATTTATTAAAATTGACCTCTGAAATTAAAAGTGAAATAATAAAATCAAATATATTGGACATTTTTAACGAAAAGAAAAAAAAAATCTTTAGATATTCAAGTACAATTTTTCTTTTTCTTTTTGAAGTTATTCAAAATTACTTCCTTTTCCTGTATACATTAAAGTATACTTTTGCTTTCTTTCAGCATTTCCAAGTTTTAAAACTTTCTTCGAATGTACAATACCATCTTACTAATTCCACCAAAATTTTTCGCCTTCACGCTACCAATCGATAGCAACTAATCCCAAGAAATCCATTTAAGTTCTGAACATGTCATTGAGTTCTTTGAAAGCCTCCATTGCAGACTTGTTTCAAAGATTTTATCGAAAAAAGGTCGAAAAGATACCTGAAGGTTTTTCGATTAAGTTTTGTTTGAAATATACAAATGTATTTGAAAAAAGATAAAAATATTTTTTTCTTCCTTGTTTATTTACTGGATACATTACAAATTGGTAAAAAATAAAACTTATTAAAAAAAGAAAAAGAAAAAAAAAAAAAAAAAAAAAAACTTCAAACTATAATGAATTCAATATTTTTTTTTTATTATTATTTTTTCTTAAAAGAAAAATGTTTGCATTTAACAAAATACTCTGGATATCCTAATGACGTTCTAGAGATTGTACACATTAAAACACAAATTAATTTTAAGTTTTTTTTCTTCTTCTTCTAGTAAAAATGCTATATGAACCTCTCTATAATTGAGCAATTTATCTTTATTGTGATTTAAAGCAGTTATAAAATTTAGTTTAAAAAAATCGATTTTTCAGGCTACATTTTATTATTTATGTGTTATTTATGTGTAATTTAACCAAATTCGTATTTAAATTATTTTACAAAATTTATGAGAATTTCAATTTAAATGTGCTTCTTTTGATAGTAAAACAGATGCTTATTTATTTATTTATTTGAATCAAACTAATATTGCATTTTAAGCACTTGTGATAAAAACGTAAAAAAAAAAAAAAAAAAAAAAAAAAAAATCATTAAATTTTAGATTATTTTTCAGTAAAAGAATTTGCATAAACTTACATAAAAATTTAATATAAACATTTAATTTAATTTAATATATTTTTACATAAAACGTTTATTTTGCTGAATTAGATTATTATCATCCTCCATACATGCAGTTTTTAAAAATTAAAACAGGATTTTTTTTTATTTTTTTTTAATCGTTATTATAATAATAAGATACTTTTATTGTTTTCTTTTTAAAGTTTCATTGCTATCTGAAATATTCTTCGTAAAGTACACACACACACACAAAATAAATAAAATAAAATAAAGCATTATTTATGTTTTAAAGAATTCTAGGGGACCTTTAAAAAAGAAAAGAAAATTGATTAAAAAAATTCATGTATTGATATATGCACAATTTTGAACATTATGAGATTTCATTTCATATTCTGCGTACTTCGGTACAAAAAAAAAAAAAAAAAAAAAAAAATACGAATAAAATTGTACCTGATGTCCAAACCCAAACTTCATTTCATTTCCAAATTTTAACGTTTTTTTTTTTTTTCTCGAATCGTTTTCTCCTCTTCTATCCTTAAGATTCTATTTTAGCGTGTAATTAATCTATTAACTTTTTTATGGTCTTAAGATATTTGTACAAACATATTACATAAAATGACTTAAGGATTTACAGTTATATCAAAATTTGATATTTTTTAAAAAATGTAAAACTTAAAAATATGAAAAAAGTTCAAATCGTTCAACCTTTAAAAAAAGGAATAAATAAAGTTAGCTTTACTAAATATTAATTCAACTTGTAGATACATTTCACATAATTATATGTATGCAAAACTTTATCGAAATAGGTGAAGATTTTTTTTTTTTTTTTTTCAAATATTGTGATTAGTAGCAAAAAAGCACTTTAAAAAAAAATAAGCGTTGAAGTTTAGGAATGCAATGGTGTTAGGTTTTGACATCAACTACAATTTGGCTCATAACTTTTGAATTAAGGTACATTTAATCATAAATGAAATATCGATTTTTCGAAATTAGTCATATTTCAATATATATATAAAATAGATATAGATATATATTTTATATAGATATATAGATATATTTCAAAAAAAGTTATATTTTAAAGGTTAAGAGTCACTTGAATTCTTAAGTGATACTTCGATACGAAAAAGTAGCATCAGGTTTGGATTATCCAAGCAGAGATTCTTTGCACAGTAAGACTAATTAGACTGAAACATGCGACCTAAAATGTACAACAAACTGATACAAAAATCCATTCCCAATCAAGGTTCAGACCTGAAACTTGATAACTAAAAGCCTGATTTCTAATCATTTAACCACCAGAGACGAGAGGCGCAAACAACATGGGGAAAAATGAAAGCACATTTTTCTTGTTCCATGCACAATAATTCGTTTGTATTAAATATTCCAATTTTTATAATAATTTTAGTTCATATAAATGAAATAAAATATTTCATGTAAATATATATATTTGAATCTTACAAGGAAACATTCAAAAGGTATCGTCTTCAAAAAAAAAAAAAAAATATATATATATACGAGGTGTGGCTATTAAATAACGAGACTATTGCTGCTACAGATGAACTACATATGCGCCAAATGCGAACGACCGACAGCTGTGTAGCGTAAAGCCTTCTCTTTCGATTGCAGCTCTTCCCGTGTTTCTAGAGAAATAAGTCTGGCCGTAACCTTCGTTTGTGTAAGAGGTGTTTGTTTCATTTTGCCGAAAAGTGTAAAAGTAGAGCAACGACTTGTCGTGAAATTTCACTTGAAACTTGGTAAAATCGCTAGTGAAACTTATCTTTTATTAAAGCAAGTTTATGGCGATGAATGTTTATCACGTGTGCGAGTTTATGAGTGGTTCAACCGTTTCCAAGATGGCTGAGAAGACTTTGGAGATGATGACCGATATTCAAAGCGATGATGATCCTTTTTTTTCGACATTCATGGTATTGTGTACCTTCACTGGGTTCCTGAATGTCAAACTATTAATCAACATTACTATCTTGAGGTGCTTGCTCAACTCCGTAAAGGGGTACGGAAAAAACGACCCGAATTGTGGAAGAACAAGTCATGGCTTCCCCATCAAGACAACGCGCCGGCTCACACGTCATTGTCTGTCAAGGCGTTTCTAGCCAAATACAACATCCCAGATTTAGACCATCCGCCTTATTCGCCTGAACTGGCCCCATGTGACTTTTATCCTTTCCCCAAAGTTAAATCTGAATTAAAAAGAACAAGATTTGAGTCAGTTAAAGCTATGAAATAAAAAGCGGCACGCCTCATGCAGGAGCTCACAGGAAAAGACTTCCAGCACTGTTTCGAACAATGGAAAATTCTCATGGAGCATTGTAGGGATAGAGGAGGGGTGTATATTGAAAGTGATAATAACTAAATATGTATAAATTTAAAATAAAATGTTTTACAGCAATAGTCTCGTTATTTAATAGCCACACCTCGTATATATATATATATATGTGTGTGTGTGTGTGTGTGTGTGTGTGTGTGTGTGATTCTACTCTTCATAAAACACCAGAAAGTGTAAAATTTATCGCCGGAAATGAATTACAGCGACCACATAAAAAATTATCAAAATTAAGCATTTTTGGTGATTTAGCTCTTTTAGGGGATAAATTCGCTAGCACCGATATTGCCGTATACGAACAGAACCGTGTTTTCCTTCTTCGCCTAGTACTCAAAATCAATCGTCTAACAATGTGAAATCGCCAAATATGCTTAATTTTGATGATTTTTGCTGGTCGCATTAATTCATTTCAGCTAATAATATTTTCACTTTCTCGGGTTTTATGAAGAGTAGAATCATATATATATATATATATCTTTTTTCAATATTTTTTGAAGACGACACCTTTTGAATGTTTCCTTGTTAGATTTTTTTTTTTTTTTTTTTTTTTTTTTTCATGTGAAAACTTTTTTCTCCCAATGAAGTGAAGAGCATCCAGTTTAAAGCTTTACTCAGTTCTTTATAGCAAGAGTTCTATATCCCTTTTTAAATGTCAAACTCTGAAATATTTCCGTTCGATGAAAATGCGATGCGACTATTTTCCCCGTTTTTTCTGCACAAAGAATAAGACTAAGTCTCCCTTGACATGTTTACTGCGAAAAAGTTTTTCCTTTAAAAAGTTTTGTTGCTGTGAAGCGAAAACTTAAACTTCCTACTCTGAAATGCCAAAAATCTCGAGAGCCTCCCTAGAATAAATTTATGTCCCCTAAGCTGTAAGAAACATATCTTAATCCCTGGTACATCTGTTTACTGTTAAAATCGTGTGAGCTTCCAACCTGTTCGGAATGAAGGAGAAGATGCATTAGTGCGATAAACAGCACAGTGTTGATTTAGTGATATAAGCTTTGCTCGTTGACATTATCTTCCATGAAGAAAGATAATCCCAGGAGATAATAGAAGATAAAAGATGACGTTGCGGTACGATAGGTAAAGAAATACGAGTGAATTTTTACGATATGAAAGTGAGTTAGAGAATTAAGTAATATATCTTACGATGAAAGATTTATGATTCATCAGAAATTTATTTGCATGAGCATAATATTTAAGCTTAGGTGCAACGTAATGGGTGTTTGGTTACAGTGATTGATGTTCTTTGTCACTCATGAAAAAGAAAAATAAGCAAATAAATAAATAAAGATATTGATACATGACGAAGCACTAAAAAATTATTATAGAAAATATTTAAAAAATTTCGCTAAATTAAAAAAAAATTCATTTTTAGGTTTTCAATTTATGATAAATCTATATACCTGTCTTTTAAATCCTACTGTTAAAAAAAAAAAATAGTGTATATATATACATACATATATATATATATATATATATATATATATATTGGGTATAACGTCAGAAAAGTAAAATAAATTAATTATTAAAATACTTTAGGACCTTATATAGAGCCAAATGAGCATTTACATGGAATAAAATTCCAAGCTGACACGGCGAATTAAGTAGATAACACGCTACTTCCCTAACAACACATCCTCTCCGCATGACATCCTCAAGATATCTTATGGGTGAAAAGACGCCCACAGGACATTTTAATGATGTACTATGAACAAGTGTGTCTGTTAGGGTTACACTAACCTCATCCAATGTTATTCTACCTACTATACATTTTCTTCTTAACATCGACGGTTACTTTTCATTACAAAATTTCGTTTTATCGTGATATTCAAAAGAAGATGGGGAAATTCAGTCAGCATATACATATATATACTTGGTCTAATTACACAGATTATAATTATAATTTTTTTTTTTTTTTTTTTTTTTTTTTTTTTTAAGTACAAAAGCATGTACGATAAAAAAATAAATTACACGGATTAAAATTACAAGATAAATTAACTAAGTCAATCAGAATGTTTTTATTGTTTGGTGTAATCGCTAGTAGATGATACGGTTAAATGATTGTGATCATAGGCGATAGAATAATTTACTTTTTTTCTCGGAAATAAGTTTGTTTATCATTCTTCTATCATACCTCTTCCTTCGAGTTTCTATTTTAATTTTTGTAATTTTACTAATTCTGTGAATTTATTTTTATCTAACTAAAATAAATAAGAAGTTCAACACACAAAATAACATGAGGCTAGTAAATGGGAAATGACTGGAGGCGATCCAGTTAATACACATCAGCCTATTAGTGCACATTCCTCGGATACTCTTTGAGCCGCTCATATTACTCATCGGACTGCAAGGACTTCTTAGAAAAACCTCCCAGATTTACGTTCCTTGTGTAGAAAATCGACTTGATTTTATAAACCAATACCTCACATCTAACTAATTACATTTAAGTTGAAATAGGATTTAAATTTAAATAGCGATATAATATTTAGTTTAGTTTGAAATGCTTTTCTTAAATTTAATTTTTAATTTTTTTGTGTTTTATATGATATCGTTTTGCTAGTTCCTCGCTTTTTCCTATTCCTCACTTTCATTTTATTACTAAAGCAATTTTGATAATATTGTTGATTAACGTGACATGTGGTAGAGTAAAACATTTACTTCCTAATGCCTTTCTCGCAAGAAAATTAGTAATTCTGCCTTTCGGTAGAATTAGAAAAAAATAAATAAATATACATTCATTGTTTAAATAGAGTATTTTAAGCTCTAGTCAGCTCTAGTCAGTAGTATGTTGGTGACAAGCATAAATAAATACGCTTAAAAAAATAAAGGTCTCAGTGTAACATTTTAATATACAGAATGGTTATAATTAGAGTTGTTGTTGTTGTTGTTGTTGTTGTCGCGTGCCACTTGGAAATTCCGAGCCCCGGTAGTGGAACTACCGGTCTTATATTAAGGCAAGAGGGTTGCGTCTTCCGTTATTAGGAACGCCTCATAGGGAGGAAGTACGACTTCTAGTTCCATAAGCTGGTGAAAGATGGCAGCACCAGCCAAACTCGAATTTTGATCCGGATCAGAGCGAGTTTAGACCCATGTTCCGGTACCCCCAGAGGTATAATTTTTGATGGGAACTTGGAGGACTTTGCGACCACGACGGAATTTAACGTGCACCAGTCGCCATTAGCGTACACGACGGTCTTCGGCCGGCTCGAGGACCGAACCCGCAATCTTATATAATTAGAGTTACGATTTCAAAACGCTGTAATTTAAAACTGCCGGTCAGAATGAATCGATATTTTATCGAAACAATCGTGAGGCAATGGAATTTTGTTTGTCAAAGGAAAAAAAAAGTATTTCCAAAATGAGCCTATAGATGGAGCTCTCAGTGTAATGTCAATGGAAACGCCAAAATGGATTCATTATAAATGGGAATGCTGTTAGCGTTAGAATAGAATAGCAGGAAACAATAGACTCCAAGGGTTTACGACAACTTTTTTAGAAAAAAAAAACGTATACACGTTCACAGTGAAAACAGAGATAGTGAGAAGAGAAAAAGAGAAGCTTTCTTACGGATGATAAACGGCACATTTTGAAATTATTTCTTTTTTGACTTTTTCAAAAAAAAAAAAAAAAAAAAAAAAAAAAAAAAAAAAAAATCATCGCCTTGCTACTGTTCTGGTAAAATAGCAATTCGTTCTGACCTGTAGTGTTAAAATTATAGCGTTTTAAAATAACAACTTTAATTGTAATCACCCTATATTAAAAAAAATATACATTTTTTAAACACAACGTATAATTAAAAAAATTCCAGGCACAGATATAACAAAAGTGTGACAAATGTACTGGTACAACATTTTTTTTAGAAATATAGATAGAGATACATTTACAAATTAATTAAAATTAATCAAACAAACAATCGTTTAAATAATGTATTTTTAAAATATTTTCATTCATATTTTATTAGCCAAAACAAGTTTAATTTAAAAATTTCAAATGAAAATTTCTAACCTTAGTAATTTAATTTTGAAAACATTAATTGGATGCCTGAACATTATATCCTAAAACATCCACAAACGAAAAAAATAAATAAATAAATAAAATGAAATAAATGAAATAAAATAAAATAAAATAAAATAAAATAAAAATTAACTGAACGCATAAATTTCCTTTCACATTTTTAATCATTTAAAACGTACAAGCATGCATTTTATATTTATTATTGTCGTGTAATTTTTATTTAATTACATATTTCTAATTAATTTAAAAAATAATAATGTTACCCCTTAACGACAAAATGATGTAAATTCTTAAAACGCTAAAGCATAACACAAAAAGATATTAGGTGACACCCGGATTGTGTTTGTTTACAATATTATTAATATTTACATTCAGTTAAAAAAAAACTGTAACTCCAAGGAATTTTAATAATTCTTCTGTAATTTTAATTTGAAAAACTTTCAAAACAACTCAAGAGACTTAACTTATAGAATTTTAGATAATAATATTTAAATATTGAATTTGTGGAATAATATTTTTAACTTATTCTTTTCTATTAAAAGCTAAAGAATGTGATTTTGAGTCAAAATGTTCTTTCTTACAATTTTAAGTAATAAAATAAATATTGTTCTTAAATGATATTAAATTTTCAATGCACTTTTTCAATGTACGTTGCATTATCATTCGGCATTCTTCTTTTAGAATAATTATTATTAAATATCAGCATTATGAATCTGCTGTTTGTGTAAGGTATACTTATATCAGTGATACCGCCAGTTTTTCAAAATCCTGGGTCCCTGGGACGCATAAGTTCCAAAAATCTAAGTCCTTTTTTTCCCCAAAAATGGGTCCCCATGAAAATGAATTTAAGTTTACATATAAAAAATATAAATTAAAAATTTATCTTACTATAATTGAAAAACAGTTTTTTTTTTTTTTTTATTAATTTTTAACCAGCTCTTTTTGATATTGTCTTATAGCTAATATTATGTAGGAGGTGGTTGCTGTTACAAAACAAACGAAAATTTTACAGCGGAAAGTTCAAACTCGGTATTTTAAATCTGTATCATGTAGGGATGCTACACTAAACTTTTCGTTGAGATCAAGGAAATAGTTCGGGTACAGAGACACCCAAGAGTATTCAAATAAAATGCGTCTTTGGGGAATATTGTAGGTAAGTAGAGTTTAACATCTATGGGCTGCACTAAAGCAAATGAGACGAATTCTTTATACGTGCAAAAATATGTTTCATGTAGAATATGCTATGAAATTCATCCAGGTTCGTTTATGGGGCTACACAATAGAACTAGATTTTAGTAGAAGAATTCTTGAAAATTGATGGAAGAGTACTTCAGGTTGTGCTGTGTGTTATTAATATAGGATTACTTTTTTGTGCACCATGTGGTGTGTACATAACCTGCAGAAAATATACAGGGCTTCCAATATTTAAGCGATAACCTTCTTTTTTATTGTTAGTGAAAGTGCCTTACTACAATATTTTACCATGTCCAGGAAAGCTGCTCAGGAATTGAAATTAATTCCTCATAGCCATATGATAAATAATGTATTTTTTAAAATAAATATTCATCGCTTGTTTTTTGTATATTTATGCTTTTTTAAGCTTCCTGAATACCGAAATCAAGTTTTTAATGTTTGATTTTTGCCTGTGTCTCTTAGAATAACTTAAAAACAAATAATTTTCAGGGGATCCAAATGTTATATCTTGAAATTAATATAAGTTTGTTACTAGAAAAGTTTGATGAAGATTGATAAGCTTCAAGGAATGTTGCGTGTGAAAGCTGTCTGAATAATTTTAAATGAACTTTTGAACTAAATAACAGATTTGGAATCTCTATAAATGTAGGTACAATAATGAAACGGGGGGTTGAGAGGGTCAGTAGCCCCCTTCACATAGAATTATTTGTCAAATAAAGCTGTTCTGAAGACTAATTTGAATTGTTTTAACATAGGTTTTCATAACACTACTCATTATCTTACCCCTCAATCTCCAATCACTATTTATAGTATTAAATTTTAGGGTAAGATAAAGTCGTATGAGTGACACACCAGGTTATTTATTGTAATAATTTTAATCTTCCAATTATGTTATCACATGCAGTTTGTCAAGGAAGATATTTATTTACAGATTATACACAGTTAATAATTGAAAAAGAATGACATTTTTCCAATTCTTGAAAAATAATAGTAATTAAATAAATTATTTACATTTTATAATTTAAAATCATTCCTATCTACTTAATTATAATGTGAGCACGAACTGCAACCTAAAATATGTTTTTCTGTTTTATTTATTTTTTATTTTTACAATATTTTTACAACTAATTTTATTTTTACAACTTACTTTAAGTACACTTACTGGAAGTACGCATAATTATACATGTTTTTTCATTAAAGAAAAAAAAAATAATCTGTTATATTCATTTTACACTTAAAAAAAAAAAAAAAAAAAATACAAAAAAAAAAAAAAAAAAAAAAAAAATCAGAGGAAAGGGAAGTATAAGAAAATGAAATAATTATAGTCGTTAAAAGGAAATAAAAGAAATTCTTCAAATATTAAAAATTGAAATAATAGTGTTTATAAATTTGAGTTTTTTTTTTTTTTTTTTTACTTAGAAGCTAGTGATTTTTCCCACAAAAAATTGTGGAGGGGGGCTAAAGTCAATTACTAAAGGAAGGTCATAAGTCTAGGTAGAAAGCTCTACATAAGTTTTTTTTTTCTTTTTTAATGCTATCTTAGCTCGTATTCACGCGGGTATTGGAGAAAACCACAGAAATCTCCGAGCGACTAAACCGACGAGTGTGATCTGGATACGAACGCGATAAATCCGTCTGCCGACTTCGAGAGCATAAGCTCTCGGCTACTAAAAAAAGCAATTTTTTTTTTTTTTTTTAAATAAAATTTGAGTTATACTGCTGTGTGGTGGTTAAAGTCAATTTAATATTAAAAGTGTCTTGGTCTGCGTGAGATTCCCTCCATGGGGGGTCGTACTAAGGAGTCACACCCTATATTTATGCTAATTTTAGAGAAATTGACTGAAAATTCCGAAAGCCTAGGGGACGCACAAACGGCTGAACGGATTTTTTATTTTATTAAAAATCATAATTTTTGATACAACCTCTAAAAGCCTCTTAACTAATTTTTGAAATTGTGGAAGAAAGAAGCGTATTGTTCCTGAAAGAACTTTCTAACCTCCTTCCCCACAGGCCCACCAGTGGCCTAGTGGTTCTGCGCTCAGAGCTGGTAAACGTGAGGTGCTGGGTTCGATACCAAGTCGCGCTTTTCAGCCTAGCCTTACGGAGTTTTCCGTGGTTTTCTTCGAAACTTGATTAATACGGGCTAGGATCCCTTAGAATGACCCCTCATGGAGGGCAACTCCCCCCAGGCCTAGGACCCTAGTGCTGCCAATCTGCCTTTATCCCCACAACACAAACCAGCGTTACTTGAATTATATACACATCACATTGGAAATTGTTCAATAAAGAATCATTTTTTTTTTATCATTGCTGTTATTAATATTTTTCCTAGGGTAATTGCTTTTTTATACCTTTGTTTAAAAGTTTAAATATATATATATGTGTGTGGGTGTGTGAGTATTTAGTGAAAAAAAAATAATAATAATAAACAGTGTTGTATTGTAATTTTTATATGTACTAAAGAAAAAAAAAAAAAAATGTGTGTGTGTGTATGGGGAGAGGGGGTATTTCATCTTAGTATCTATATTTTACCGAAAGAAAAATAAAAACATTTGATTAATCATTTAAACCTTTTACATACCGTATGATTTTTTTTTTTTTTTTAAATGCTTAAGAAAGAGAAAAAAAATGAATAAATAACCCAGATTTATTCGATTTAAATAGTGCATTAAACGAAAAATTAATATATATATATATATATATATATATATATATATATTCAAAGAAAATGCATAAAGAGAATAAAAAGAAAATGAAAGAAATAAAGTAAGTAATTTACCAGGATAGTAGCAGATAAGAAAAATATGCAGTCATTAATTAGAGAAAATAAAATATATATTTGGCTATTTTTAACTTTTAATTTTATCTGAAATTTGAATCATGATTTATCATAATAAAATGTATTATTATGCAACACAGCTTTCGATAATTATAAGTGTTGGTGCGAACATTATTATTATAACTGTTTTTCTCAAAAGGAAAAAAAAAAAGAAAAAGGAAACACTTGTTGAACATTTAGCGACAGATGGCAGCAGTTCCTGTTGCTTTTAAAAAATTAAATAGTGTCGCCATCTCTCGAAAACAATTCAATTCATTAATGTACTTTGAAATGTAATGGATTACTTTAATGCTGTTCGGATTATTCGAATAAAAATCTACAGTACTAATATAATATTCAAGTATAAAATTATTTATAATAAATGCAATATAATAATAATAAAAAGTAATTTCGAGTGTAGATTATTTTTAAATTCTTTGCAATGATTTTAAATATTTCGTATTTTAAATATTATTTATTATATCAATAAAACATCAAATGAGCAGATAATTATTAATATAACATAAACACTTACCTAACTACAAAGAAGTAATTTTGTTAATTAAAAGTCATATTTGCTTTCTCATAAATTTTAAAAGGTTAATGATTTGTGTGAATAAAAGTGATATTAGTAATAAAAAATATAATTCGTTCGTAAGTCATACAGTTATAATTCATAAACAGTTTGATGTGTACAAGTGCATTGATTTCACGTCTTTAGGGATATAATGAATTAACTTTTGATACAAAATTACTCCAATAGTATAAGAAATTTAGATTTTATTTAGCAATTGATTCAATTTAATACTACGATTAAGATTTACATCAACTAAATGATTTTATTAAATTATGTTTTCATTGCTATCTAAATTTTATCATAGTATAATTTTATCATATCAAAATATCGACATCACATTTTAACTAGTGCAAATCTACAAACAGCTTTGAATAGATAAGAATTAGAAGCTGATTATTATTTTTTACAGTTTAGAAATGTGCTCGAATTCGCAAAGCTTTCAAGCTCTTTAAGGACGTAACCAGAAAAATTTCACGGAAAGTGTTCAAACTTTAATTCATAATGCAGTGTTGCCAAATTGCGCGACCTCTTTCTTTAATAGTCACCAATAATTTTCAGAAGGGATGGTAGATATACATAATAGACGATTACGTACATTAAATATCACTTCTCAAAATTATTGGTGATTGTTGAATAAAAAAGTTGCGCATTCTGGCAACACTGACATGAGTGTTGATGAGTGCTTCAAAAATGTAATATAATTGAAAATAAAATAGTTATTATTATTTTTTTTTTAACTAACGAATGTGTAATGGAAGTGCATATGAAAGTAGAATATATATATTTTTTTTAAGATCTACATTGTTAGACTTGTTAGACGGAAGGAGACCGCTCATCAGTATGCAGTAGTTTGGAGTGATTTTAACCACTCTAGCAGCCAACCGAGATAATATATTTAAGCTCCCCCCCCATAGGCCCACCAACGGCCGAGCGGTTCTGCACTCAAAGCTGGAAGACGTGAGGTGCCGGGTTCAATCCCACGTCGCGCTCGTCGGCCTAGCCGTTCGGAGTTTTCCGTGGTTTTCACCGAAACTTGCGTATACGGGCTAGGCCCCCTTAGAAAGACCCCCCACGGAGGGCACTCTCTCTCAGGTCTAGGACCAACAGCAGTCAATCGGCCTTATTCCAAAATCCAATCCAATCCCCCCCCCCCCCGTATTCTTTTTACAACAACAAATAATATATTGGCCGCCGGCGGTAACGTTCTCGCGAAAGAGGGCGGCGTAATAAGTGAAGAATGCAAGAACAGTTTGAAAAGATATCTTGAAAAGTATGCAGAACACTGAAAATAAGTGTCGTTTAAATTCTTGACGTGAGTGAATGCATTAAAGTAAATCCTAATTGCTGTTCCCTTTCCTTTCCCTTTCTCTTCTACGTTCTTTTATTCCTTCATTCGCTTAATAACTTTAAAAAAAAAAAATTTCTGTTATATTGCAAGGTAAGAAGTTGAAAAAGGGTCTTTTCTGTGATGGAGAAAACAAACAAAAATAAATAAAATAAAATATAAATAAATAAATAAATAAATAAAAAATAAAATAAAATGAACTTTTGAAGCAAAAACAAAATTGAGAAGAAGGCAAACTCTATCTTGTTATTAAACAGGTAACTGCCGAAAAAGATATATAATATTTTTATAATATTTTTGTTTTCAAGGTTACTTTTCTCCAGAAATCACCGTTGTTTTAGGCTTTCAGACGATTCTTTGGCCCCATCAGTGGCCGACCAATTCTGAGCTCAAAACTGATGGATAGGTATAGTGCCAGGTTCGATCTCAGGTCGCGTTTAACGACCTAGCCGTTTAAAGTTCCCCTTAGTTTTCTCCGAAACTCGTGTAAATAGGGGCTAGAACCTCTTAAAAAGAACTCCACGGAGGGCACTCCACCTATAGGCCTAGAACCTTAGAGTAGAAAATCGGCATTAAGTCACACAACAAACTACCCACTCACCCATCCAACCACGGTCCAGAGTTTTCCTCACTGAGGCGATAGAAAGGATGTGTCTGTTTAAACTGAAATGTCGCACTCGTCGAAATTATCTCCCTGAGTTTTCTTGGTTTTCTTGAAAATTCGCGTAAACACGGGCTATGACCCTTTAAAAAGAGACAAATAAAAAACACTCAACCTAGACCATGGTCATTTAAGTAAAGATTTTGCTTTAACCCGTACAATAATTTCAGTGTTTCTAATGCTAGAATTTTGAGACAAATTGCGTAGTTATCGTATACACTAAGCGACAAAAAAAAAAAAAAAAAAAAAAGCCGCACTGTAGAAAAAATCACTTATACCTTTTTCGTTTGTAATAACTTCAAAACTAATGGTTGAAACAAATACAACTGCTATGTTTGCATAATATCAAACAGATGAAATGATACATATGGACATTTTCGATTTAATAATTCACTTTATTACACTCTACGAAGTAATTATTACAAATCTACATAAAACATTCTTTTTAAACATAATATGATAAACATATACTTTGTACTGTATTATGATTTATTATATGATATAAGCAAGTTATATTTTAATACATGAAATAAAACTATTTGCTTGTTAGATCTAAGCAATTTTTAATAAAAATATGTATTCTGCATTGAGTTATTCAACTTTTATGTGAAATTACTGCTTTAATGCGCAATGGCATAGTATTATGCAGTGTTTTAATATAAATATCAAAAATTTCTCTGTGCCAAATATCTTAAATAATTATTTATAGTCCTTGCAGAGCTGTAGGCTGCAATTTTTTAATCCTCACCCCGTTTCTGCGCTTTTTTATAGACTAAACATTTTCGAGCGGATTGAGACTAGGGCTTTTTCCAAGTCTGGTGAAAAAGAAATTCTACAATATTTCTTGTGGGATTTAACTTAAAGTTAAAAAAGATATGATTGCTTACAAAATTATAGGTTCTTATGGGATAGGATAGATAGTTTTAACAATTTGAATCGAATAAACGCACTACAGACGTCCTTTAGTATGGTGCAACATCATCTTGAAATTCTATTTGCAGGAAAGTCTGAGATACCTTCAAAATAGTCGGTCAGTCGCCGTTTCTATAACGGCCGCGTTTTATTTCGAGATAATTGATCCCTTGACCATAAAAATTTGACCGACTCATTGACAATTTATGCATCTCCGTACCATAATGTACGGAGAATGTGTCACTGTTTTATGAATGCAATTTTCAATAATTCGGTCACATTTTTATCATCTTACTAGTTTTTTTTTTTTCTTTCTTTTTTTTTTTTTTTTTTTAATCAGCCCGAAATAAAATAAACTTGATTCACCAGAGAAAACCAGTTCGGCCTAATAATTAACTAATATATTTTTTTAATTTTTGGTCAACTGAAGTCTTGTTTTCTTTAATTATTTTCCTTAGTAATGACTCTTTTTGCAGATCTTCTGGTTTTTAACATACTTTGTTTAATTGTTCCCGCACTGTTTTTAAAGAAATTACTTTGCTATGCACTTTTTTTAATGTTTTCTAAGTTATGAGCATGTACAAATCGATTTTTTTAAACTTTCGTTTCTTAACTTGCCATCATCTCGCTCGGATGGGCAACATGGCCGCCTAAAGACACACTTTCCGTTTAAACAGCTAAAAAATTGCATATGTTCCTAAAAATCATTTCAGGAATATTTCGTTAACATTTAATTAATTTGCCATCTCACGTATTATTATTATTATTATTATTATTTTATTTACTTTCATTCTAAAATTAATACTTTTTGTGGCATCGTTAAATGCCTTATACTTGCTATTTTTGAAATACTTTCTAAAATTATAATTTTCCTGACAGTTGCATTTTGTTTTTAACACTGAGCTCAGTCCTAAAGTGTACGTGGAGGGCGACGTAATAAAATCTGTTTATATTGCTAGTGTTCGGATACTTTTGCTGCCGACTGTCGTCAAAGCTGGCATATTGGCAATTCTCTTGACGCCTAGATATTTTATGAAAGTATAAGGATTTTTCTCTGGCACGCACAACATCAACACCTATTGTACAGGGACTTCAGGGAATCTTCTTATTCAACTCATTTTCAATTTCTAGAAGCATCTTCCTTTGCATTTTATTGTTTCTCGATGGAGAATGTGATATATTTTTTCTGTAATTCCCCTGTGTGTTTTGTTATTTATTTCTTTTTTATGAACCATCATAAAGTTAGTACTTTTTATTTGGTGTCGTCATTGTCTTCAATATCCAATCGAATAAAACATTTCTTCGACCGAAACATCGTAAAAACACATTAAAAGTAAATCTAATAATGCATTCTAATGGTTTCTAAGAAAAAAAAATAGAGAAACATACATTTAAAGAATATTTAAAAATAAAAATAAAAATTTCAAATGAGAAAATAAACTGCCTATGGAAACGTTCACACTAAAAAAGAAAGTTTGTTTTTTATTCTATACATAAATGCCATTGGTTTAAATTTTCATTATTTTATTACATTTATTTTG
This sequence comes from Salticus scenicus, assembly GCA_963930645.1. Classification (NCBI taxonomy): domain Eukaryota; kingdom Metazoa; phylum Arthropoda; class Arachnida; order Araneae; family Salticidae; genus Salticus; species Salticus scenicus. Next base: position 134,605,551 of record OZ005648.1, read on the forward strand.
ATATTTAATTAAATATAATAATAATACTGTAGTTGGCATGGTTGATTATAAAATATTTTATTTGAAAAAATATCGCATTTTGTTGTCCAATTTGTGGGCTCTCAATCTATAGAGTGCTAACACTGTTGGTATGATAGACCCTTTATCGCCGACAGTGGTAAAGTCATTTATGTGCAATGGTTTTTGAATAAAAATTACTGAACATAACACATTCGTAAATGAAGTTAAAACATTTGAAATAATTTCATCACGTTTAAAAATATCTTTATATCTTCATGAATAGACGTTTTATTCAGATACAAATGGATATAGATGATAAAAGAAAGCCTCATAAAAACACGATGCAGATATAATTATTTTCAAGAATTATTTTTTTTTAGAATGTGATTCTTATTTGCCACTAAACCCCTTCTAAGTTTCGGGACAAAACATTCATTGAAATGTAGAAGGTATACATTTTCTTTACATTCTCAAGTTTGTAAACTGAAATAATGCAATACAAAGGCAAAAGCTAAGGAAAGATAAACATTTTGCGTTGAGTCAAATGAATTTCCAAATCTCTGTAGAATGGTCAAATTATTTAAACTCTTTTGAAAATAGTTCCACTACTGGCTAAGAGGCAATGTCCTACAAGCTAATGGACGGGAGGTTCCAGGTTCGAACTCAGATTGCATTCGTCCTCATAGCTGTTAGGAGTTTGTTGCCTTCATCGTTATTATTGAAATTTGAGTGAATACGAATGGGGCAACAACCCTTAAAAAGAATCCCATGGAAAGCATTCCATTCATTCCCAGGACCTTCGTTTAATCATTATCCACAATCAACCATACCACCATTTACCGAAATTATTTATAGTATATTACAGTAACTGAAGAAGAAGTACGTAAATAGCAGTAGCGTGATTTTAACAAGCTTCCTTCTTGATGAAAATATTTTGGTTAATTTGGCAAAATTGTATAATATACTGGATTCTCGTGCTTTTAGGGAAACGAATCCTGACCTAGGATCCTTGCGCAGACAATTGGCCTTGATTCACACACACACACCTTGCCCCCACATCACACCAGTGAAATTAATCAAATATGTATGTAATATGATAAAACGTGAAAAATATATTTTGTCGAAATAAAAACTGTTACTTTGATTTCTATTGGACCTGTAAAATTTAAAATCTATTTAAAAAATTGTATTAAAAATCACACTCAATGGTTTCTAATAGAAATTTCTTAAAGCAAGAAAACTTTATAAAAGAATAATTTTTTGTGTTATAATTATAATAATAATAATAAGTCTTTTATAAAATTTTACGTAATTTTATGAACGGCACTGTGATAGCTCATAAAAATACAAAATGCGTAAGCATACACTGTTAAAAATTTCAACAGAAAACTCTGTGTAATCTATTATCTTAAGTCTTACGTAAAATTACAGAGAAAGTAAAAGGATATGTTAAAAAACTTATTTTATACATTCATTTTAATAACTAATATCAATTTAATTAATTATTATTGAGACTATATTTAGAACTTTGAACGTTTTTTCTAAAGTGGAAGTAGTCATTTTTAATTTTAATAAAATTAATTAAATAATAAAATTAGACAGAATAAAGCATAATAAAACAGAATAAAGATTGAGAATCTCGATTATTCACTTTTAACTAAGATTTACTGAAAATTTACTGAGACTCTGGATAAATATTTACATTAAATTTACAGAAATTTTTAACAGTGTACTTTATTCACAACGCTTTGATAAACAAGTATCACTAGTGGCCGGTAGATTATATCCTCAAAGTTGGTAAATGAAAGGTTCAGGATTCAAACTCAGGCAACCATCGACGGCCTAGCTGTTCAAAGTTTTCCGAGACTTTCTACGAATATCGAGTAAATACAGGCTACGTTTCTTTAGAAATACCACCCACGAAGGATATTACACACAGGCACTCTAGAGTAGGTAATCTCCCTTAAATATCAATATCCTGAGGGAGAGAAAAATTGTAATAATTGAATGGTTCATTGTAAAAGTGGTGTAATTCCATATTTTTTAAATACGTATATTATATTGCTTAATTGTATCACACTTAGTCATATCTTTTATTAGCAAAGTGAAGAAATTCTGATATTTGTAGTAAAATTCCATTCACTTGTTTTTTCAGAAAACGAAAACTTCTAAATATTCATTAAAAAAATGAAGTTTATAAGATACTTCAAATTATTTTTCTTACACTATATAAATTCTTATATCTCTGATTTGTTTTAAACAACAAACGTTGACTATACACTTACTGAATCTTGACTTTGTTTTTCCCTACGTATAAATTTGCGAAATGCTCATTATTTCAAAATTCATTTGCAAGAAGATAATTCATTTTTAAAATGAATGACCCAATTATTACACATCAATATTACATAAACAAACATTAACTGTCTCGCCAAACAAAAACTTAAAGAGAAAATAATAAAATAGATCCTTTCTCACATTCTAATAAAAGCAATATTTCACGAAAATAAACAATCACATACGTCAATGAAAACGGAAATTGTAGCTCAGCTTGCAATCTTAATTACTACTTTCCGAAAAGTACTTTTAATAGTTAAAAACAGTCTGAGGCATCATACGCCTTTTTTTTTTTTTTTTTTTTTTTTTTTACTGCAGCAATTTAGAGAGTTTTTGCATAAAAGAATAAATAAATGACAGAACTCTAAATTACAAAGTTATGTTTATTGTTTATTTATTGCATCTTAATATTTATTTATTTATATATTTTTGGTTTAATCTATTTATTGTACTTTATTTTACAACTCGAAAAATTTAATGCGATGTATTTAAATATAATAAATAAATACCGGTTGAAATATATGAGATGTTACGGATACGACGGGCTAACTCAATATCAAATCAAATATATATATATATATATATATATATATATATATATATATATATATATTACTGTTAAATCTAGACCTTTCAGAGAATCTACATGTATGCTTTTTCAAGTTTAGTTCGCCGTTCTTTTCCTCACAATACCCGCAAAAAAATAAAAATACTTTCTTCTCTCACTCTCTCTCTTTTTTTTTTCAAGTTTTCAAACGCGTTTTTATTACAATAACCTTTACATGCGATAACCCTTCTTATCTGCAACTCCTAATATGATGAAAATTAAAAGCAGAAATACTTCAAACACACCACACACATACTCACACACCAAAAAACAAATGCATTCTAAAAAATCCAAAATAATACTCAGTATAATGATTTAAAATTTATTACGTTATTTCATAGATAAGACGTACCTTAATATATCACACCAGTCACACACAAAAATAAATAAATAAATAAATAAATAAATAAATAAATAAAATAATAATAATAATTTTAGAAAACTAAATGGTAGTGCAGTTTTTCTATTGCCTTGGAATATAACATTGGAAAATAATTTTATAAGTAAAAATAAATAATGAACTGTTTAACGTTCATTACTTAATTTCTTTTGAAAATTCCTAAACTAATTTCAAAAACGGCTATTAGACACATAGCTAATGATAAATATGTGGAAAAAAAAACAATAATAGCATTTTTAATTTTCGAGAAATTTTTGGTTTGAAAGCTAATCTGTAAGATAATCGTATTAAAATTAAATATTATTTATTTTAATAAATAAATAACTTTGCAAGTAAACATAAAAAATTGCGAAAACTCGAAAAAGTTGTTTCAAGTATAAATAATAGACTAGCACTTCTTTAAATGAAAAAACTTGAATACCAGTGCATCATCAAACCAGCAAGGCCAATTTGTGCCATCTAAGAAATTTCGAGTGACTTATGCATTTAGCTTCCTTTGGAACACCATTTTTTAAATTTTGCATTAGTGCTGACATCTACCGAAATGAGAAGTAACAAAAGCTTAAAAATCCATTACAATAAGACAAATAATATAAAAAAAAACTGCTGCATAAAAAATGTTAAATTATGTAGAATGGTAAGTTTCGTTGTGAAGTTATTGAATGTTAAACGGTTAATGTAAATAAATAGTAAAACAATCTCACGTTATAATTTTCAAAAATAAACATGTAAAATTTCGTGACTATTGTTACAATTCTTGGAAAGTGCGATCTACATATGCATTACAGTTGCAGGCTTATTAAGCATATAAATAATTATAAGATAAAAAATAAATAAATAAATAAATAAAAAACTTTTTATATACCATGTTTTTAAATTTTCTGATAAATCCTTAATAAAATACTCGAGGATAAAAAAAAAAAAATAGTATTTAAGCAATATTAAAGCTCGCGGACTCAGTTCAGTGAACTAATAATAATAATAATAATGAAAAATAAATGTTGGTTTTAAAAATAAAATAATACTTCTTTTAGAACAACGTATATTAGCATCATACATTAGCACTTTTCAATGTGTATAAAGTTTTTTTTTAAATGATAATGACGTCTTTTTTTTTTTTTTTTTCTTTGAGATGCATCATTTAACTTTTTTTATTTCTTTAAAGTTCACATTTAATTAAATGTATTTATTTTTATGTTGAAAGAAAATAAACTCGTATTTATTTATTTATTTATTTATTTATTTGCAACAATTAAATTATAGCTAATATTTTAATGACTATTTTTATTGCTATTAGGAACTTATTATTTTCAAATTTTAATGAATTAAACGAAAAGTATTCGAAAATTCGAAAATCTGACTTCGAAGTACTGTGTTGTCACCGGGTTCTGAGCTACTCAAATGTCTAGCTAATAGGGAAGTTAGTTAAAAATAGATTGCACGATTTCTACCGGACAAACAAACAAACAAGCAAGAATCGAAGTTAATAAAAACATGGTAAAATAATTATTATAAAGGCTCCTATAAAACCATTACTAAATATTAAGTAGAGGCGTTATAACGTCGTGGTTTATTTAATAGATTTATTTAAAAACTTTGGATAATATTAAATACTATTTGTAGAATAAATATTAAAAATATTGGTTTTCATTAAAAAAAAAAAAAAAAAAAAAAAGAACTTTTGTTGTATCTTATAGTGTGTAAATATTCTGTTAAACACAAATATGTGTATTTTCGCTTTCAGTCAGAAAGAAACTAATTAAGGCTTATCTTTTACAGATCAACCGTCATTAAGCGTCGATCAATAAAAAAAAGGGGTTGTTGTTCAATTAGACAGAGACTGCTAACGAGTATTGGTGGTCATTTCTTCTACTAAACTAATGGAAACTGGGAGGAAATAATCGTAAAGCTGAAAGTTGCTTTCAGATAACATTCCACGGAAAAATCTTTGTTTGGGGAAAATGTTTATGTGGGCTAACAAAAATATAGTATATTTGGTATTTATTGAATTATATGGAAATGGTAGTTCAGTTTCCGATATAATAGCTAAATTTTCGATGTATGCATTTTCTTTTTAAATATTAGACTATGTTAAAAATGATATAAACATTTTATGGTTGCAGATTTTCTACGCTGTGAGACAGTGGCTCTTTTGATATCTAAATAACTTTTTATTTAACGAGAATAAAATTATACTACAAGAATTCTCAGAAGGCAATTGATATGAAGTACTAAGTATTTCAGAATAAATATGATATAAAATGGCATAAATAATAATAATAATAATAATAAAAAAACATGTTTCTTTAACACTTAAGGCATATAAACATCTTTGAAATGGCTTAAAAAACGAAAAATATTCTAAATATTTTTTTTTTTTAATTCTGTATTTATTTTCCTTCCCTTAATAAATAAAATAAAATAAAATAAAACCTGATAAAAATTTGAGCGCAAAGAAGAATAATTTCTGCGTTTTTTCTTTAAAATATTGGTTGAACAATATGGGGGAGCGGGGCGCTCAAGTCAGTAAAAATATCTTAAATACTAAGTCCTGCATTTTTCAGAATATAAATATATCCTAATAGTTTTTTTTTTTTTTAAATCTTCCTGTTTTTGCATTTACACATTGCACATTAAAGTACACAAGTATTTTCAATGGAATAGAGAAACTTTATAATTAGTATTAAGATGCAGATGATGGAAACCTAAAAATAATTAACACTTAAGACAATGGCACATTTTTTACAGCGCCCACATAACGTAACGTTTTTGAATTATTACCATGATGTATTTTATATTTACACATTCGAACATAAAACCGGCTAAGGAATTAAGTTTTACGCATTTTTGGGTGGGAAAAACTATATGTAGTGGAACATAAAATGACGGATTATAAAAATAGACAAGACGATGCTAAAATCGAATACCAGTAGTGCTTTTTAAACATATCCGAAGCAACACAATCAGTACGTTTTTCGGAGAATCTGGCAATTCCAGATCTAACTTCTTTGCCACCTTCTAGTTTCATAACTACCACCAATAAAGCACTCGGGTTATTCTTAATTTTGCTCAATCCATCAAAGAACTGAAAAAAAAAATTCTTAAGGTTATCGTATAATTTTCAATATTACTAACAAATAGCTGATATTTTTGGGTAAAAGGGATAAAAGATTTGGATACAATTTTCGGATTCATATAAATTCATCCTTATGCACACAATTTTGCAAATTACAGATGTTATTCTTAAACTGTTTGGCTTCCGAAAGACGTAGATTAATGTAATTCATAACCGTTCTATTCCAAAATAAAGGCATTTCAAAGTTATAAAATGTTAAAAGAAATACATATCTTTTGATAGCGATCAAGTAAAAAAAAATATAAAAGAAAAACTAATAAAAGTTTCTATACCGATTAATTCTCTAAATAATTAAATTTTTACGATATACCTTAATAAATAAATAATAAAACTAAAACTAAAACTAAATTACAGGAGAAAAGATATTGCATAATAAACAAAAAAAAAAAAAAAAAAAAAATTAAATCTTTTTATGTACAAACATAAAAGAACACACTTTCTGTTAATAAAGAAAGTCTTTTGATTGTTAAAAAGACATAAAAATTAAAAAAAATTGCACTTTATGATTTTTTTGTTTGTTCGTTTCAATTGATTTGTCTTTCTCGATATTTTGTGAAACACTCTTTTCTTTTTCGTACTTTTCGTAGATTTTCGTTTATTAGCTAAACGCAATTTCAAAATCCATCTTTGTGCTTTTCATTCAAGTTACAAGAAATAAATACACTTAGACGACGAAAATATTAACATAATTTTGATTAAAATTCTCCCGTACAACCTTTTAAATGGCTTACAAGAAACATATAAAATAATCTTTTTTTTTTTTTTTTTTTACTTTAACATACTTCCTCTTGGAAATCATTTTCGCATCAAACAGAGAATATTTAGGAGAATTAAGAAGAGAATTTGGAGGAGGAGATACACATAACGACGACTCTGATTGGTTCAAATGCCACTGACAGTTCAAATGATGGATGATTCTTAATATCAAAAGGTTTTCCAAAGAAAATATCAAAATTTCTAACAACTTCCTAATAATCAGTGTTCCGTTTTAAAGAGTAAATCTTTTTCAAAAGTCTCCGCTTATTGGAACTGCGCTGCATTATTTTATCATTTCAGGTTTTATGCTTTTGATCCCATATTTCTTTTTTATTATTTGTTTATCAGATAAAATAAATTGTTTTCTTTTTATTTATTTATTTCTTTTTTTTTTTTTCAAAGATATAGCGATATACCATACCTTTGTACCGAGTTATTCTGACAAATAATCGAAAAATAATTTTTCTATTGATTATCATTATTTGTAGCAGTAACAAAAAAAAAAAAAAAAAAAAAAAAAAAAAAATGATAGATAAGACGCATTTTCTCTTTGAAATCTACATATATTTGTAAGAAGATGTATTTGTAAAATATATCGATTAAACATTATCTATAATTTATAAAATATAATATGTTTTCATTGATTCTTTTTTATTGGGGAAATAGTGTTTTATGATATTTCGTGAATTATTTATTTCAGCGTTATGTATATTAATATAAATTTAAAAAGAAAAAAAGAAATCAATTATATTGTAAATCAAATAATTTTATGAATATTTACTAAATAAAATTCCTGCGATAAGGTTTAAGCATTTTCTTTTTTAAATTGAAATCCATTTAGTTGTTAAAAAAGTTTACGTAAAATACCTTGTATTTCACACACTGAGAAAAAAAATATGCCGCCTTCATCTACAATGAATAAATGGTCATTTTCTAAATATTTAAAATATAAATATAGATTTCCGAGCTATGCTCATAAGGCACGCCAACAAACTGAATAGACGAAATGGTTGAGAATTTCTAATCTACACATTTCTAGATGGTGAAACAATATTCTGAAAATTCTGAATATTCTGAATCTTTTGTATTACGAGAAATTCTCGCTTGATTTTCTAGAATTGGGTCATAAACCAAGATTATAGCTGCTGAAACCCGCCTCTTGTATTCTCATTTCTTTGGAGATGTTTTAAAATAGGTTTGTATTCGATAGTATAGGCAAACGCTCAAGAATTCTAATAGAAGTCTCTAGAACTCGCTTTCGAAGGGAACTAGAAATTTTTTTATAAGAAATTTATAAGGATGACATGGAACTATTTTTTCTAGAGCCTCAATTTAGATTCTAGATGTCAGTTATAGAATGTTTTCTCAGTGTATTGGAACGCCTTATACTCATAGCGCGGAAATCTATATTTCTAGTTTAGGGATTTAGAAAAGGACCATCTATTCGTTCTAGATGAAAGCGGTATATTTTTTTCTCAGTGCATTAATGCACAAGTATACAGGGTGATTAAAAAAAAAAAAAAACGTGGACAAAATGATATGTCAGATCAGTCAGATATGTCAAGATAACAAGGATCAAAAATCGCATAGGATCAGAGGATCGCCTGTAGAGGGCGCTAGAACCACGAGAGGCGTTGCGATACAAACACGAGCTGAGCAAACTGAGATTTTCTTCATTGGAGCCGTGGATGCGTTGGTCGTAACATGGCTAGTTACAACTTCGCTTCAAGTGTTCTCTTCACGGATGAGGCTGCGTTTTCATTAGAGGTTGTGATGAACTTTCACAACTTGCAAACGTGGGCGGATGAAAACCCGCATGCTACAGGCCCGCACGGCGCACAAGGAAAATTTTTCGTTAACATGTGAGCTGGCATTGTAAGAGACTGTTTACTTGGTCCGTACATTCTCCCAAAAAGACTTATCGGTCCTATTTATCTAACATTCTTGCAAAAGGTTCTGCCAGAAATGCGGAATGGTGGTCATTTGCCTATTCGTCAACGCATTCGATTTCGACACGACGGAGCTCCTGCACATTTCAGCACAGACGTCAGAGCACATTTGCAGGCTACTTTTCGTGGCGGCTGGATTGGTTGCGGTGGACCAATCGCATGGCCATCACGATCACCATACCTGTCTCCCTTGGATTTTTTCTTATGGGGATTTTTAAAAAGAGTTGTGTATGAAACACCTGTTACAACGCCGGAAGACTTCGTAGAAAGAATCGTTGTGGCAACAGGGTATGTTCGAGATACACTTGATATCTTTGAGAAAGTGTGGCGTTCTATGCAACGTCGATGCCAGGCGTGTCTCGATGCATCTGGCAAAAACTTTGAGCATCTCCTGTAAGCTCAACATTTGGCTTGCATTAGTCGCATGTGAGTGAGTAATTAAAAATAAATTGATCTGTAATGGTTTTGTTCCTTCTCTTTATGTTATGTATTTCTTAGACGATCTGTAGCAGCTCCGGATTGCAGTTGCGACCCTCTGTTCCTATGCGATATTTGATCCTTGCTGTATGACTGATCTAACATGTCATTTTGTCCGCGTTTTTATTTTAATCACCCTGTATTTTAAACAGATTTATTGATTTTTCAATATCTGTATGTCACAGAAGGTGAAATGCGACAATAATCTAAGTATTCCATTCACGATAAAGAAATTTCATTCAAAATGCACATCATGTTAAGCAGTTTATAAAATTTAAAATATAACACAGTCACGCACACACAAAAACGGAAACGGAATTCCATAATAATAATAATGAGGACAGGGGATTAAATAAATGCGCAGGTTGTACATAAGTACTGTAAAATGTCCATGAACAAACTGCTTCCATGAGTCGTTTATCTCCTGTGAGAGATCGTGTTTAATAAATAACAGTTGCATGGTGAAGCATTATACAATATTACTATTAATAAATACATTTTTTATTCTTCTTTTTGCAATTGTATTTTAGACTCATATTTCTTGATATTCACTGAGAAAAAATTCTGCAACAGACATCTGGAACCAAAATTGTAGCTCCAGAAAAAATAGTTCCATGTCATCCTTATAAATTCTAGTCCCCTTATAAAGAGAGTTCTAGAAACCCTTACTAGAATTCTAGAGCGCTTGTCTATATTATCGAGGTCAAACTTATTTAAAAATTTCTGAAAATAAATGCGAACACAAAAGGCGATTTTTAGTAACTATAATCTTGGTTTATGATCCTAGAAAATTAAGCGAGAATTCCTCGCTGTGCAAAGGATTCATGGTATTCATAGCATTCATATTATTATTTCACAGTCTAGAAATGTGTAGACTAGAAACTCTCGATCATTTCGTCTATTCAGGTTATTTGTTTACCTTATACGCATAACTCGAAAATCTATATTACTAGATTGAGGATTTAGAAAATTACCACTTATTTGATCTAAATGAATGCGGAATATATTTTTTTCTCAGTGTTCAGTTGCGTTTTCAAAATCTTAAGCTTTAGTTTTTATTATTATTATCATTTAATTATTGTTTTCCATTTATTGTGTAAGAAAGAATTTTAAAAGATTAAAGTATTATATGCATATATCTTTATATATATATTTCTTTTGTGCGTGTGTATGTCACTGAACTCCTCCTAAACGGCTGGACTGAGTTTAATGAAACTTTTTGTGTGTCTTCAGGTGGATTCGAGAATGGTTTAGATTTACAAATGAAAGTTGTAACTTAATTAGTTCTTTCTTAATTAATTTTTAACCAACTCTTTCAACAACTTTTCCACCTAGATGGCGTGAGTTGTCGTAAACACGATGTCAGAATTTATTTAATATTGAAATGAAAAATGAATTTTTAACCGTATCTTACGAAGTGTTTAAAATATTTTTTCAAAGTTAATATTTTAGAATCGTAAACACGATGTCAGAATTTATTTAATGTTGAAATGAAAAATGAATTTTTAATCGTAAGTGTTTAAAATATTTCTTCAACGTTAATATTGTTAAAATGTTAAAATTAGTTAAAATGGTATATTCTTTTAAAAAATTCGTCAATATCCGACGGAGTTATTTTATGTTAAAATGAAAAATGAATTTTTAGTCCATTATTATTTGTGCAGATGGAAAATGTACTAAAAGTTTTCCGAAAAATTTCACGATCACAAATGTTGACGGATATCCAATATATCGTCGAAGAAATCCCGATAATGGCGGAAAATCTTATCATCTATGGCGGTCATATATGTCAACAACATAGATATTGACATTGATAACCGTTGGGTGGTCCCATATTCGCCTCTGCTGAGCAAAACATTCAATGCTCATATTAATAGCAAGAAATTCAAACTTCTTCACACACCATAAATTTTAAATCAGCACAACCGGTTTCGAAAGGAGGTAGCCTTTCTTCATCAGGTGCAAACACGTGCAACTGCCTTGGAGGCAAAAGCAAGACTGAAAGCAGGACAAAATCCAGAGGGGGAGGAGCAACACAAACAACCAACAGGAAGCAACATGCAGGACAGGACCAATCAGAGAGGAACACACGTACACACACACCACAAAATGAGGAGGGAGGAAAGGACTAAACAATTATTATTATTTTTTTTTCAATAATATTAAACTAATAAGTAAAATTAATAAAATTTATCCATTAATTATTATTATTTTTATTTAAATTAGAATTTATTTATTATAACTAATATGATGTTATAAACATAATGAAGGAAATTATTTAATTGAATTAAACAAATTTTTCCAGGCTGTAGACAGCAAAGTGGAATCAGATTTTTCATTGACAATTTTATCACGATTAAGGTAAATAGCTAAATTTTCTAAAAAATCCAGTTCGGAAACGTGTTTGGCATGAAAGATAATTTTGGCACTCTTAAAATTAAAACTATGATCAAATTCCCAAATGTGCTTCGCAATAGAAGATTTAGAAATTTCTTGATTAACAACATACCGAGAATGTTCACGTAAACGACATTCAAGATTTCTTTTAGTTTGACCAATATAACATAAATCACATTTATTACAAGGGACATTATAGATACCCCATTTTTGAAGCTCAGGAACAGGGGATTTGGTTGAAGGGAATTGGAATTTATTGGATTTTATTTATAAATTCCAATTCCCTTCAACCAAATCCCCTGTTCCTGAGCTTCAAAAATGGGGTATCTGTAAAGTCCCTTGTAATAACTGTGATTTATCTTATATTGGTCAAACTAAAAGAAATCTTGAATGTCGTTTACGTGAACATTCTCGGTATGTTGTTAATGAAAAAATTTCTAAATCTTCTATTGCGAAGCACAGTTGGGAATTTGATCATAGTTTTAAGAGTGCCAAAATTATCTTTCATGCCAAACGCGTTTCCGAACTAGATTTTTTAGAAAATTTAGCTATTTACCTTAATCGTGATAAAATTGTCAATGAAAAATCTGATTCCACTTTGCTGTCTACAGCCTGGAAAAATTTGTTTAATTCAATTAAATAATTTCCTTCATTATGTTTATAACATCATATTAGTTATAATAAATAAATTCTAATTTAAATAAAAATAATAATAATTAATGGATAAATTTTATTAATTTTACTTATTAGTTTAATATTATTGAAAAAAAAATAATAATAATTGTTTAGTCCTTTCCTCCCTCCTCATTTTGTGGTGTGTGTGTACGTGTGTTCCTCTCTGATTGGTCCTGTCCTGCATGTTGCTTCCTGTTGGTTGTTTGTGTTGCTCCTCCCCCTCTGGATTTTGTCCTGCTTTCAGTCTTGCTTTTGCCTCCAAGGCAGTTGCACGTGTTTGCACCTGATGAAGAAAGGCTACGTCCTTTCGAAACCGGTTGTGCTGATTTAAAATTTATGGTGTGTGAAGAAGTTTGAATTTCTTGCTATTGTCTGTAAGCCAGTTTTTTTAATTTATTTTTGGTGCTCATATCAATGTTCAGTTCTGCAGTTCAGTGAAGAGCATCAAATACATTTGCAAGTATGTGAATAAAGGCAGTGATATGGCTGTATTTCGAGTTGAAAATACCAATGTGAATGCTCCTCCGGTGAATAACAACGATGAAATAACACTTTACCAAATTGGCCGGTACGTCAGCTCCAATGAAGGGATTTGGCGTATCTTTGATTTCCCAATTCATGAACGGGATCCAGCAGTTCTTCATTTAGCCGTCCATCTTGAAAAAGGCCAGCGCGTATATTTCACGAGAGAGACGGCGATTGATCGGGCTATAAATCCACCAAAAACTACACTCACCGAATTTTTTGAATTGTGTAATCGTGCGGATGCTTTTGGTGCTTTTGCACGGGCATTACTCTATTCAGAAGTACCACGCTATTTCACATGGGCTCCAACAAAAAAATGGATGCCTCGCAAACAAAGCACGCCGATTGATGAATGTCCCGGTTTATTCAAATCAAACACCTTGGGACGATTATTTACAGTCAATCCAAGGCAGACTGAGTGCTTTTATCTTCGACTGTTATTGGTTAATGTCATCGGCCCTTTGTCATTTCAAGATTTACGTAAAGTGAATGGACAAAAGTATCCAACGTATAAAGATGCATGCCTTGCACTCGGCTTGCTGGAAGACGACAACCAGTGAGAGTGTATGCTTGCTGAAGTAGGACTGAACTGTACAGCAAAACAAATTCGTCTACTATTCGCTATAGTGTTGACTACATGTTTCCCGGCCCGAGCAGAGACATTATGGGATAATCACAAAGATTCAATGACTGATGATATATTGCATCAACATCGTTTACGGTGCAACGATCTAACGATAGTATTCAGTGACGCTATGTACAATGAAACATTGATTGCTATTGAAGATCTTTGCATTATCATTGCCAACTTACCACTCAGTCATTTCGGTATGCATTCAACAAATCGAAATGCATCTGATTTAATAAGCACTGAATTGAATCGTGAACTACAATACAAAACTGTAGAAATGACAGCGATTGTTGCTCGCAATTTCCCACTAATGAATGAAAAACAAAGAACCATTTACGACCGCATCATGCTCGCAGTTTTGGCAGGACAAGGTGGAATCTTTTTTTTTTTTTTTTTTTTTGGTGGGTGCACCAGGTGGAACTGGCAAAACATTCCTTATTTCGCTAATTCTCGCCGAAATACGATCAAATAATGGCATCGCATTGGCTGTTGCATCATCTGGCATTGCGGCAACTTTATTGGATGGAGGCAGAACAGCTCATTCATTATTTAAACTGCCACTAAATATTCAAAATAACCCAGACGCAGTGTGCAACATAAAAAAACAATCGTCCATGGCCACAGTGCTGAAATAGTGTAAAATTCTTATCTGGGATGAATGCACTATGGCACACAAACATTCGATTGAGGCTTCGAACAGGACATTGAAAGATATAAAAAACAACGACAAACTATTTGGCGGCACTCTGTTACTCTTTTCAGGTGATTTCAGACAAGCACTTCCCGTTATTCCGCATTCAACATACGCTGATGAGATCAACGCGTGCTTAAAATCATCGTCATTGTGGCGTAATGTTGAAAAAGTACAACTGAAAGTAAATTTGTGCGTTCAAAAGCTTCAAGATCCATCCGCTGAAACATTCTCAAAACAATTGTTAGATATCGGCGATGGAAAAGTTACTACAGATGAAACTGGATGCAGGAAATTACCGACCGATTACTGCACAATCATTGATTCTCAAGATGCTCTTATTGACCAGATATTTCCCGATGTACACAGACGATACACAAATTATGAGTGGCTGGCAGAAAGAGCAATTTTAGCAGCAAAAAATGTGGACGTCAACGAATTGAATCTCAAGATACAACATTTGTTATCAGGAGACTTGGTGTCATGCTAATCTAATGATACAGTTTGCGATGCCACCGAAGCTGTAAATTATCCAACAAAGTTTTTAAACTCATTGGATTTACCAGGCATGCCACCGCATATTTTACAACTGAAGGTTGGATCTCCGGTTATTTTGCTTCGTAATTTGAACCCACCATGGTTGTGCAACGGCACACGATTAGTCATAAAAAAATTAATGAAAAATGTTATCGAAGCCATCATTTTAAATGACAAATTCCGAGGTGAAAATATATTACTACTGCGAATCCCTATTATACCCACAGATGTGCCAATTCAATTTAAACGCCCTCAATTTCCAATTAGATTGGCATTTGCAATGACTATCAATAAGTCTCAGGGCCAAACGATGTCTGTCTGTGGCTTAGATTTGAGCACATCATGTTTTTCACACGGACAATTATACGTGGCTCTCGAGTGGGCAAACCATCCAGTTTGTTTGTATTGGCGAAAGATGGGATAACAAAAAATATTCTACACTCTGTTGCATTAGAGGATTGATATTGTTTTTTAGTAATATTGTTATAAGTAGCGATATGTATATAATTTTAAAGAATCAATTTTAATAAATTAAAAAAAATAAATGATTGGTGTTTTGTTATTTTTATATTCTTTCACCGTTCACAGCGCTCCATACATCTTCCACTTATATACCACATCCTTACACACTTAGAATAAGTTAGTTATTTTTTTCTAGCAAAATATTCTCTAGAAATAATTTATATGACAAAACAACGTTTGTCGGGTCAGATAGTATATATATATATATATATATATATATATATATTATTTTCACGTTTTACAGCACTTTTTACAGCACTTTACTCATAATACACTTTTCCGTCGGAACATTTTTAGGTTGTCCTCAGTAGATGTTCTGTAGGTTTGTGATTTGTTGATAAGACACCTTTTTTCTCTTGAAAAATCTTAAATATAACATTGAAACTTAGCTGTAACTTATTAGTTATTTAAAAAATATATCATGCATCTAATATTTCATTCAAAGTAAAACAGCATACATCAGGGCGCGAAATTTCCGCTTGCCAGCTGACAAGGTTGAAGTTAAAATATTAGAATTAGTAGAATAATTTAATTGAGTTTTAAGTAAACAAAATAAAACCAAATAAAAGTAAAAATTATTAATATATGTACACCTTGGCAGAAACAATGTAACATGTTTCTAAGATAAATAAAATTTTAATGAAGTACCATTAGCATTAGATGTAGTTTCATTATAAGGATCTGATTAGTTACAGAATAAACAAATATTTCGTATCTACCTTTTTAAAACGAACTTTTGTATTACTAGAAAATGACATTTATTAAAAAATAAATATATAAAATAACAAATGAATACACAAATACAGACAAAATTTACACTACGTTTATAAAGTGCAAAAAGAAAGAAAAAAAATAAATGTGAATTTATTGGATTTTATACAAAAAGCAAATCTTAAAAATCGATGAATAGAACTATAATTAAATTCTGGTAGTGTTTTAAAATTAAACATTAAAATTTCTATTGCAAAATTTTCGTTTCTATCTGAATAAACTAATCTCAAATTTGTTGCAAGCTGAATATAACGAACATCTCGCCTTTGTATTTATTCGTTAGAATGATAAAACGCAATAAAACGAATGAATGACTGACGAATAATTAAAACTGGAAGCTTCATTAATTACATGATGTTCACTTTGCTGAATGGCACCAAACAAAGCGAGTTCTACTGATAATAGGAAATTTATGAATGAATTGATTTCATCTGTGATTCATGTTTATTTACAGCAGTTGATTATTTAGATCATAATATTACTAAGCGATATTTACTATGAAACTCGGAAGCAGTTGATTTCTAATGATCAGACGAAGGATAATATTAACATATTTATAATAACCAATATCATTGCAATGAAATAATTTAATAGAACCTGAAATTGAAAATATAGAGGGGGATGTTGTTTTCTGTATTATAACATTTATAATATAGTTATATAGGATATCAAAAAGTCGAGCTTTCTGCAAATTAAGGAATTGTTTTTTGTGGGAGAAACATTTTTCCTTCTCCGAAGTAAAAATATCGCGTTTGGGAGACAACAAAAGCAAAAAGTATTGTAGATAGATATATTTATTAATAAAAGGTATTTAAAAATGTTTAAAAAGAATATACTGCGTAATGAGTTGATCTCTCTGCTAATGTGTGACAATGATGGATTTGAAATGCAATAAAAAGACTTTACTATCCAATAAAATTTCCCACGTTTTGTTCGGATATTATCTGACACACTTGTCGATCGTAAGATGTATAATTCAAGCAATAATAGCAACTGTTTCACAAGACATATGAGACATCATATGATGATAGGTTTCAGATATCGTCTGGAAATCTGCACTACTCACAATGAACAGCACTTAGCCATTACAACCTGTTATCCTTTTATCATGCCCATTATATATATATATGAAGAAACAAGTTTCTCTACGCAATAATTTCTGTTATATATATATTTTATTTTTCTTTTAATAAGTATATTTTTTTTTTCTTTCGGGGTTTGTTGAATCCCCTTATATATGATTTTTTTACGCGTAGCCTTTTGAAAGACATGTTTAAAAAAAATAAAACGAACGAAAAGTTCCTATGATAAAAACGGTATATCCTAACTTTAACCACATTCAGTATTTTATTTTTTGTAAGAATATTACTGTAATATTTGAAAGAGTACACATTTTTTTCATCATATTGTTTAACAGAAATAATTTTCCTAAACATAGATGTTTATTTGTAATGCTTAAGTATTAATTAAAAGTATAAATGTATTAGAATTTCAAACTTCATGCTATGTGTTAAATTTTATGCGATATAGCAATTGGAAGATTATCCAACTCTTTGTCGTTGATATCTGATACAGATATCAACGATAGCTTAATTGTTTATATATTTCTACAATAAATACACCCGCGGAGTCACGCTTGGAAATAACAGATAGATATAACAATTTCTTGACAGAAAGAAAGTAAAATATTATCCGTATTTACAAATAATTAAAAAATAATACTGCAATTATAATTTAATTATTTTTAAACTATTTACACCACAAATATAACAATGTAACAAAAAGAGAAAATATGAAAATAATAATAATAGTAATAATAAATAAATAAATAAATAAATAAAAAAACATTTATTCATGGTTTAAACTGATAAAATAATAAAATTAATTTAAAAGGAAATAAATAAGATACTACACTGCACTTCCATAAATGATCAGACACTTTCAATTTCAGACTATTAAAAATATCTCAAAAAGTACTAAACAAATCAATTTGAAACTTCAGGAGTGTGAAGAAGATGTTATTCCATATTTTAGTTAAAGTTTTACGCAGAAAGTGATAGGGGGGCCCGTAGAATATTAAAGAAAAATGAAAGTGTTGAGCATCAAACTGTAAAAAGTAACGCTTGAAATGCAATCTAACTACAGCATGTTATTATGAGACTAATTCTCATTATCTGTTTAAATGTTTATGTCGCTACCACGTGTAATCAGGGTGATATAAAAGTTTGTTTAAAAAATTGCAAAATTCACTTTTTTAGTTATAACACGCAAGATATTAAACCCAGTGCAAAGCTATTTTCAAGACGCTTGACATACAATATATATCAGACACAGAATACTGCAATCAGAATGATAAAATATAAAGTATCTAATGAAATATGAGTATTCTTACTAAATAATTTCTAACTGCGCATGCGTAAGATTTATCGAAATTTCTTTTGCATAATTTAATGTATTCAGCTACTTATATACGCTGGTGTTCAGAGTTAAAAGGACAACCTGTTTTCTCGTTATCTTTATTTGTAAATAACTTTTAAACAAATAAACATATAAGCATAACTTTGGTGGCATTAACTGAATTTTATATAACTTTACCATAAGTAATAATTTTTAAGATAATAAATATTCATGTTTTCTTAAAAATAAGCTTTGGAAAAGATGTAAAATTTCAACAATTTTAGAAAAGAAAATTTAATGAAAAATGGTTATTATTAATTATTACAAATTATTAATTATATAATTTTTAAAAAGTGTATCAAAAAAGTAAAAGAAAATTTAATACAGGAAGAAATATTTAAATTTAGAGTAACATATAAAGGCATGTGCGTCTTTATCTATCTGTAATGCATACTTGACACTAACTTTTCGTTAAGTTTTCTTTTCTAAAATTGTTGAAATTTTTCATTTTTTCCAAGGCATACTTCGAAAAAAAAAAAAAAAAAAAAAGAGAACAATTATTAGTCTAAAAAATATTACTCATGCTAAAATTATACAAAATCCGATTAATGGTATGATAACGCACATCGCATCTAAATTTTATGTTAATAGGTTTATTTTTTTAAAAATTATGCGGAAAATAAGAAAACGAGAAAACAGGTTGTCGCTTTAATTTTGAGCATCAGCGTAAAAATCCCAAACAATTATCGTGTAAACTCAAAAATTCTACGCCGTAGAATGAACTGAATTTCAGTTGTTTCCAAATATAAGAAATTGATAATGTGATTTTCGCAAAATTTATTTACAATCACAGAAAATTTTATTGCCATTCATTGAATCAAAATAAAAATGTGAGTAAAATACCTTATAGTTTAGCTTTTTCATTTTTTGAGAGAGAGAAACTGAATAACAGTTAATTCTATGGTGTAGAACGTTTTGAGTTTACTCGATGCTTGTTTGGGATTTTTATATTAGCTCCATGAATTTAGCTATTAAATTATGCAAATGAAATTTCGCTAAATCTTACGCATGCGCAATTAAAAATTATTTAGTAAAAATGTTCATATTTCATTAGATATTTTTTCATTCTGATTGCAGTATACTGTGTCTAATGTTGTATGTCGGGTATCTCAAAAATAGCTATGCACTGGGTTTAATACCTTTCGTGTTATAGCTAAAAAAGTAAAAATTATTTGGGCAATTTTTTTAAAGAAACCTTTATGTCTCCCTGATTACATGCAGTATAGACTTAAAAATTTATACAGAAAATAAGAAAAAGCCTCATAATCACATGTTACAGCCAGATCGTATTTCAAGCAATACTTTTTACAAGGTGACGCCAAATAATTAAAATTTTCTATCATTTTTTACTGGTCCCCCTTTCACTTTTGTCATAAAACCGTAAGTGAAGAACATGTGGTATAACATGTGTTTTACACGCCTTAAATTTCAAGATGATTTGTTTAGTAGTTTTTGAGATATTTTAATAAATGTCTGAAATCGAAAATGTCCGGTCATTAACCGAAAAGTAGTCTATTTAGGCTAAACATATCGGCGATTTTTCAATTTATTGTTTTAGACATGATTTTAGTTCCGTATCATACATACATACATATATATATATGCAGTTTACTTTTTAAGTGGGATAATTTAACATTTATTTATTTTTGAAGTCCTTGATTTAATATATATATTTTAAAAATGCTTTATTAATTGTATCTATATTTTTAAATTCGAATTCTTATGACATAGCTTTTGGTAAAGATGTAATTTAGGTCAATGCATGGTCAATGTATTGAAATTCCCCAAACAATAATCCGTTACAGCACTTACTTTTAATACAATAACCCGTCTTGACAAAGGATGTCGCAACCTTTCATAAAGCAAATAAAATTGCACAAAAAGTAGCCAGAATAATTTAGAGAATTATCAAAAATATATTTAAAAAAAAATAGCGTCAACAGAAGGTTGAAATACAGCTATTAAATGTTTTGTTTATTTTTTTATATTAATATACTAATAACAAACATATTAGCGTTGATCAATCGTATTCTGCCCGGCATTTTATCGACTCATCGAAATTTATACAAACATTAACATGGACATATAATTTCGTGGAGCACTTATGGTCGATTATCGAACGAAAATTTCACTAAAAACAGATATCATGCATGTAAGAAATCACCTGAAAACTCCTGGAAAATAACGTTTTCTCAAAGTATTTTAATTGGATCAGTTTCTAAAATTCATTGGATACCGATAACCCGATTCAACTATTCTCGATGAGACATTTCAATTTTATTCCCAACGAGATTTATTTTCCGATGAGATTCTGATTATCGGCCGTTCATCAGTTCATCGAATTTCAATGAAAAGCCGTTCAAAAGCCGATTACATTTTTCTGCTATGGAATACTTTGCAGTTTCGGAAATACCACAAAAATCCAGAAGGCATGAGGTGATAGCATATACACATATATACATATAATAAAATAATATGTATGAATTTGTGTATGTTCGTTACATTATAGGCAAACGGCTGATCACAGAGATGCAGAATTTTGCATGGGAGTTCGTATTGACCTCACCTGATGCAGCTCGATGACCGATTTCCGAAAGTTTGATTAGGTATTTAAAAAATTAATTAAAATCTATCATTTTTTAAATTATTGTGTCTCGAGATAGGGATATAAAATTAAAACATCTTTAAGTGGTCTATTGGCTCAACTGATTACAGTGTAAGAATAATAATGTGAAGGCCGTAGGCTCGATCCTCCAAAGACCAACTTGTTAGCATTTGCAGATAATTAGAAAGATGCCAATTAATAAAGGGAATTCTTTCAGTGTCTTCACAATATCCTAGATTGCAAAACTTTAAATTTTGACTAATTAAAATAATTTCAGCTGGTAAAATTGTCTGATAATTCTACCTGTTGTTACAGAGTGAAGATCTGTCCGAAAAATGTTTGTTCGAAAACGTGATTCTTCAAAATTAGCATCGCCACCTACCGACCAATTATAACATAAACAGAAATGTTCAGTGAAGGCTCAAATGCAAGCAGTGGGCACACGAAACCGATATAGGTGGGAAAGCTGCTGCCGAAGGTAGCGAGGATTTTAGTGAAAGCGATTTCAGTGAAATTGTTTTTATATTAATTTATAAAATTATTTAAAATATAATGATTATTATTATTATTATTATTTTAATTCTTTTAAATATAGGACCCAACAAAGCAGGCTAAGCCAGCTTGAATAAAACATAATAAAGATTAAATATGAGCATACAATTTTTAAATGTATGTTTATATGTGCACGCCACCTTAAAATGCCTATGTAAACATGCATATATTAAAATGCCTGTGGCTTTATGTATGTTAAAATACAAGTTTTTTCTAATATTAAAATGTACATTTCTCGACCGTTCAGCGACATTTTGCAAAAAATAACGATGTTTATTGCCAGGCTGAAACTTTTACAAAAATACCAGTTTCTTTTTATATAGGATCTTTTTTTTTTTTTTCCTTACATTCGCAAGATTTCTGTTTTGTTGCAGTTTCTTTCCATTTATTCCCATATTCTTTTGACAGTTGCTTTATTTTATTATTTTAAATACAATTCTCTTAAACTGCCATCGGCCTCAAAATTTATATAGTTGAATTAAAAATTAAGATGTTATTTGTATCTTAAAACAAAATTATATATATATATATATATATATATATATATATATAATGTAACATAAAATATATCATTATTAAAAATAATTACGTAAACAGATGTTAAGTAATTTAAACTGATATGATAACTAAAAAGTAATAAAATAATAATTTTGAATATATGTTCAAATTAAAAAATCGGCCATTAGTCCGGCGAAGACTGACTAGATTTTGTATACTCTATGTAAATGTTCTCACAATCTTTTAAACATGCACACACTTATACTAAAATGCCCACTATTAATAATACTATAATTTTGTTATTTCTAGTCAAAGGATATAAACGACCCACTGTATTTAATTGAAACACGAATATCCTTTCTAAAAATGGTGATATAATTCTTTTTTAAGAAATTAAATTTACATTCGAAATAAAATATTTTGCATTAGAGAAGCCACAATTTAATATTGCATTAATCTTGCTGGAAATTTATTTAGAAATATCGTAACTGTTTAACACAGTTTGATTAATACATTTTGAAATCTGCATTCGTAAAGCAATTAGTGAAAACATCTATTAGAATAACAATATTAGATAGTTATAAATAACGCAGATAAAGTGATTCCTCTGCTTTTGAAGAATAACACATTCTCCACTTTAAAAATTCAATTAAAAGAGTTTAGTTCTACAATAAGCTTGTTAGACTATTTTGTAAACGAATTAGTAAGTTTATTTTCTGGAATGAAGTCAATGTTACGAAATTTCCTTATTCGTTTATATGAGTAAACAGATTATAGGGAATAAATTTCTAACGAAATGCTAAAATTTGAAGATTTTTATCTTCAAATTTTATCATTACTTATTTACTCTATCTTGAAGAAAATAATTGCTCTACTAATAATAAGAGAGTAATGGCATGTATCATTATTATGCATGCATCATTTATGCATGTATCATTAATATTTTTACTATTACATTTATTGTTTGACCACATTTTTTGAGACCATGAGAGCTTTTGGGCATTTGCTGGCTTAACAAATCTAGTGCTAAAATAAAGGTAACAATCTTTATGGTCGATAGAAAATAAGCTATAACCGAACACATAATGTTGGATGTTCACAGACCCAATCTATCGTTAAATTCGTAATCCAATAAAACTTCAGAATCGCCCTCTATACTATACGCAGAAGATGTGGTGTCACTATCTTCCTAATTATTAGGATTCCATTATTATTAAGAAAAATTTGATTTTGTCCAGAAAAGGTTAATTTGTATTGTTAAAAAAAAATAATAATGTAAAACAAATATATAGTCTCTCCGTAAACGTAAAAAAAAAACAGCTTTGCTGTCAATCATTGGACGATATGCACATAAATTTATTTTGCATAATTTTTCATTATGGCCACCATACTGACCAAGATTTATGCACTCATGCACTAAAGAAACTGAGATATTTTCATTCCGATTATAAGCAAAATTGCAACAAAGCAGCATTCTATGACGGCTGATACGCACCAAAATTGAATTAGTATTGTTTTTCATAATGATCCTTTAGAGTCTAACATTTTACGTTTTCTATGCTCATATATCGTAAAAAGTGACACATAACTTTTCGGTAAATGGGGAATATCGAAGCAAAGCAGCGCCACCAGTTGGACGATATATCTAAAACCTAATCAATACCAATTCATGTCAACATCGAAATAAATATAAACATTTGTAGAATTCCGGTCTTTAGATTTTAAGGTATAGTGCTATATACGTTTGGCAACACGAAAACGCACAGTCTTTTTTTTTTTTTTTTTTTGTAAATGGCTGAATTGTGTTCAGGACATTTTAAAACAAGCAAATACATCGAATATCGGATTAGAAAAATCACATGCTTTATATTTTTTTTTATATGTATGTAGAATAAACTTAATACATCGAGCCATGTATATATGATTTATGTATTCAAAATAAAGTCAATATTTGTACTCATTTTCACATTTTAAAATTAAAAATGGGAAAATCAATTCCTATTGAGATTTTATTATAAAGTAATTAGTTCAAGGTTTATTTCATTCTATACTATTTCATTTAAGACTTCAGTGGATAATACAAAATTCATTCATTATGTATATTTTTATTCATGCAACCTCTGATCACATGGGTCATAATATTACAAAATTACGCTTGCTGTGGAATTCGTAAACAATTGAAACAAAATGTCCCAACAAAGCATATGAATACTAATATGAAATATATAAGAAATGGCTTGAGTTAATTTAAATGAACTATTAATACGCAAGAAATATTACTTTTGTTTACAATGAAATAAAAATGTGAAAATACAATATATTTACATTGTTTTAAACATGTTTAAAATTATAAGTTTTAATGATATGCTTACTTATATACTTAATAAGTAATAAATAAGTAAACGACACACATACGCAAACGTATATAATAAATGTTATTAGTTGCCGCAACTAATTTAGGATGGAATTAGTATATGTTAAATTAACTAAAAAAAAAAAAATGTTGTGGTATACACAACATCTTTCATTACCCTGCTAAATGTAGAAAATCTTATCCATGTATTATATTTCTTTATAAGAGTGCTTCCACCCCTTACGCCCTGTTTAATATTGCTCAGTAATCATAAGACACGTAAAGTTGTTATTAAGTTAAAAAAAATATATATATATATATATATATTCTAAAATATTTATATAAGTTTTATCCACACCATAGTTATAGGAACTTAGGAATCATATTCAAAATTTGCGAGTTGTATTTATTTACTTGGGCAAAGTATAATTTGGCAAATAACTTTCATATATTATATCCAATAGAAAAAGGTACATTCGCTTAATTTTAGATACAATGCATATTTTCTGTAAAATACATACACACCATGTAATATAAATACAGTCTGCTGCAAAATTATTCGAGCACTAGCCAATAATTCCTATATTTAAAAAGTACACTTAAGACTGTTTTGCTAAGTAAATCCTTGTCGAATCATGTTCTTAGACCGATTAAGAACATGACTCGACAAGGATTTATTTAACAAAGCTGTATTAAGGGTACTTTTTTTTGGGGAAGGATTATTGCTAGTGCTCGAATAATTTTGCAGCCGACTGTAAATTTAGCACAGTAAAACACACGTATGCTATTTGAAGTATACTTCGAGGGACTTCCAGTTATAGCCCCTAATAAATTCGAATAATTTTGTTTGGACTTGTAAACAAATAATAAAATATTTTTATAACAAGACAGATGTGTTCAAAAAGAATACAGAACTTTTAAAATAGCGAGCCGTCTGACTGAGCAAGCGCGCTGCAGTGCTGAGCGAAACTTCCAGCAGGTTTAGACAGTAAATTGCTTCTTACCTGGTTTCGATAGCACCGTTAGTTAGCGAACGACAGCCCCAGAAGTGAGCACATACACAAACTGTTTGTCAGATTAGTGCCAAAGTGACAACAGAAGAATTCGAAGAATAAAGCGTGTGTGTTAAATTTTGCTACAAACTTGATGTTGAAACGAAGGTGCATTTTTAGCAGATAGTGGGCAAAGTGTCTTTTCGAACAAAAAAGATTTATGAATCATTGAAAAGAAAAAAAAGATATTGGTTATGTTTTTTGACTGAAAAGGGGTTGCCTATCAGGTATTTGTATCATGTGGTCAGACGGTAAACAAATTTTCCCAAGTATATCTTCATTTAAATATTTCCTTTCTTCCATTGTCACAGTTTCACAAAACCGGGGAAAAGCTTATGCATATGCTCACTTCAGAGGCTGCTAGTGAACTAATGGTAGTAGGGAAACGCTGTACATGGCAGTTTATTGTGCACTCAAAATTTGCATCTCTTCCCTTTCGCTCTCATACTACCAAAGACTATAGTACTATTTTATTTTATTTTATTTTATTATTTTTTATTATTTTTTAATTAGCAATTGCAATCAAAGAATATGTAACGATTCATACCTATAAATATCGTTAACAGTTATTATTATTATTATTATTATTATTGCAATTTATAATGGAATTAAAATAGCATCGGCAACACTATCAATGAGCCAGTCCTAAAATTAATATACAACAAATATCAAACTTACTGAATATTCTTTAGTCAAAATAAGACTCGAAATAGATTATTTGTTTTCTTCCGGGTTTAAAATTTCTAGAAATTTTCAAAAATAAGTCTGGGGTCACTACAGCTATTCACAGAAGTTAACATATTATCTCCGATGTTACCATTGCAGTCATTGTAAGACAAGTCATAAGTCACCAGAACACATTTTGAATAAATTTATCAACGGTCACACTAGATATAAGCGCATGGAAAGCGTAGATAAAGATTTTTTTGCGAATTTGATTTAAAAAAAAAAAAAAAAAAAGATTGCTTTTATGAAAATTATACCAATCGATTTACAAAGAAGTAAGTTGGCTTTTGAAATATATGTGTATATATATATATATATGTGTGTGTGTGTGTGTGTGTGTTTCTGTATACAGGGTGATTCCGAGGTCACGGAACAAACTGGGAAAGGAGGTAGTGAGCATCACAAGGATTCACAATTGTATAGGAACCTGCGTATTCAAACGTAATTTTAGCCCTTTAAGAACAAAGTTGTTTTGCATGGATATGGGCGTGGCTCTCCAATGTTGCATTTTTTAAAAGAGTTCTCACATGCTAATGATTACATAAATAAATAAATTCTGTTTTTATCGATGTGTTTTATCGAAGTGGTTGCAATAATGCGAACATTTTGGATAATTTTGCGAAATAATTAATCATTCAAGATGTCAAAATTTACACAGCAGGTAGATTTAGTAGTTCACAGCAGCTCAAAATATCCAGTTCTTTACGAGTTAAAATGACGTTTGAGGGCATGGGTTGCGACCTCGGAATCACCCTGTATATATATATATACACAGAGAGAGAAAACTGTTTCCTCAAGACTTATCATTCGACACATGCAACTTTTTATGATGCTAAGATATTTAGACGAATTTAATGTCCATGTCAGTATTTTTTTTAAATTTATATGAAAATAAGATAATTTAGAGCAATATGGTTGATATAGTAAAAATATTGATTTTGATAATAATATCTGAGTTTTTTCTATTATAGAAATTGAGAGTTCAATTAAATAATTAATTAATAAAAACATGACACAGATTTCTTAACAATGTGTCTAACCTTATGTTTCACTGTCAGCGCCTTTTTTGTTTTAACAATATATAAAAAATATAAGTTTAATTCTGTTGACAGCAAACGCATCCGAGCACTAGCAAAAATTCCTATGTGAAAAAGCCTAGCAAAAATCCTATGTGAAATTCCTATGTATTTTA
Source organism: Salticus scenicus (assembly GCA_963930645.1). Classification (NCBI taxonomy): domain Eukaryota; kingdom Metazoa; phylum Arthropoda; class Arachnida; order Araneae; family Salticidae; genus Salticus; species Salticus scenicus. The sequence continues at coordinate 134,633,397 of OZ005648.1, forward strand.
TAGACTGACTAAAAACAGGATTCGACAAGGATTTATTTAACAAAACCGTATTAAGTATACATTTTTTATATAGGGACTTTTGGTAGTGTTCGGATACTTTTGCTGCCGACTGTAACGTTAGTCATGAATTCTAAAAGCGGAAGTAATATAATTTCTGAACGTTTTAAATCAAAACAAACTTTTAAATTAAATATATTATTTACGTTATTTTATTTTATGACTTATATTACCTACAATAGCTTCGTTGTGGTGTTATAATCAATTGTAATTTTTCTTGTTCAATTACCCATAATAAAAATAATATACAAAAGTAATACTTTGGCTTGGATAAGATCATAAACACAAACTTATAAAAAATATCGAAAATATCTGTACTGATATAACAAATATACTGAAGTTTTGAATTTTGATTTCAGATTTAACCCTTTAATCAATTTTACGCTAAAAGAGAAAAAAAGCACAAAAACTCAAAATTATATAAATTGTTAGAATTCTTTGCGACGATATGTTGAATTTATTAAATTTTTGAATTTTGACGGCAGAATTATCTCGTAATGAGTTTCAAATTACTGTAAAGGGAGATATAGGAAAAAATTAAAAATATCCCTTGATGAGTTTCAAGTTATTGTGAAAAGATCTATACAGTGTAACCACGTTTCCTAAAACTAGCAGTGAGGACGAGTCCAAAAAGTTGGAGGGGTTCAAATTTGACCGACATGTTGGGATTTGGAAAACATCCAGTAATTCGGTGCTCTGTGTTATGGCTTATTTTCTCTGAATCAGATGACTGCCACACCTTTTTTAGCACTGGATTCGTTGAGTTAGCACTGTCGCAAAGGCTTCCATGGTTTCATGAAATGTGGACGAAGAATAGAATAAAGAAGATCTTATATTGCTATCATAATTTTTAAAATATATCATAACAATTATGCGTAAAGGTATTCTTTTTGCATTCTTTGTTTATAGATACTTGCCTACAATATAATAGATGATATCAGAAATTTAAGATAGGTTGTACAGTATTTAACAACTATTTTATCATCACTCTTTTTTATTTTTACAAATCAAACACATCATGGCAAAATATATATTTTTGGAAATACAAGCAATAGCACTAGACCGAACTTCTAATTTTAGATCTATACTTCAAGTTTTCAAACAACTTCAAAGAAATGAATAATTCTATTCGATATTTGAAAGGGATATTTGACATAAATCTGAAGAGAAAAGTTTTTATTCAAAGAAATGCATGTAATGCACAAGAAGTATTTGGAGCTTTCAGTATACAAATTCACTAACAAGGGAAAAACATTGTCTGAGCGAAAAGCATAAACTCATGTATTTTTCAAATAAATAAATCCGTGTGTTCAACAACAATTTATTCATCGGTTTTATGGAGTTATTTATTCTTTGTACAGTTTTGTAAGCAAGTTTAGAGTTAGAGATCATTTAAATAAGGAAGAAAGAGGGTTTGAAAAGATAGAAAGGAAAAACGCGTCTTGTTATATATTACAAATGGCGTGTGTATATATTCATATATATATATATAAAGAAATGTTTATATATTTAAAATAACATAACAATTCTTAATAAAGACAGAACTGGCGATAGACATTGACGATAATGAAAAACACTTTCATTTTTTAAGTTTGATAATTCAATAAATAAATAAATAAATAAATAAATAAATAAAATAAAAAATAAGATTAATATATATATATATATATATATATATATATACCATGTTTCAAATTTTCTGATGAATCATAGAGCACAACTTTCTATAATTTTTTAACGTTCACGTTTAATTAAATGTATTTATTTTTATGTCGAAAGAAAATGAATTCGTATTTATTTTTTTTTTTTGGCAACAATTAAATTATAACTAATATTTTAATGGCTATTTTAGCGCTATTAGGATGTTATTATTTTTATAATTAAGTATAAGAAAACTAATCAAAAATTCGAAAATCGAACTTCGAAGTATTGTGTTGTCACCGGGTTCTGAACTACTGTGAAAGTTTCAAATGTCTAGCTAGTAGGGAAGTTAGTTAAAATTCGATTGCAAGATTTGTACTGGACAAACAAAGAAACATACAAACAAACAAACAAACAAGAATAGAAGTTAATAAAAGCATGGTAATAAATATTATTTACCTATTAAACGAACATTTAGTTTAAAATACCTGCAATAGAACTGACGATGTTAATTTCCTTTTCTTTGTGAGCAAATATTTTATAGTTTTCAACGTACTTATATATGTTTTCATAAGATCTAGTGCATTTAACAAATGGCAGGTTAACTCGACGTGACACTAACTTTGTAGATACCCTTTAAAATTGTAGTTATAGAATTTATAAGTTGCATAGAAAAACATACCTTCTTAAAAGTTAGAGTTCGTCAGAGGTATTATAAGCGATCGTTTGGTTATGGAAAAAAGTGATGGATATGTATGTTTACAGTTTGATGTATCATACACTGGAAGTTAAATTCTGACATGATGAAACCATACGTTTTTTTTTATGTTTAAAATTTAATAGGGTCAATATATTTTTTAAAAAATATATACAAAGTGTTTTGTATGAGCCATTTTTATGTCTACGTTTTGAAAATATACATTTCATATGAATTTAATGGACTGGTATGAGTTATACATTTTGTTCATTTATTTATTTTAGACGAAAAAAAAATGCCGAACATTTCATCCACTGATTAAATACATCATTGAAATATATATATATTTTTTGTATTCTTAAAAATATTACTTGTTAAAAAATTATGAAATATTAAAAGCTGCATTAAAAAAAAAAAAAAAAAAAACTGAAACATATCTGTGGTATGCGACCAGAGGTAACATTTAGTGCTATTGTAAGAAAGTAAACAACTTTCAAAGTAACCAACGTTTATTTTTTTTTTCAGATATTTTTTGCATGATAACAAAAAAATATTACTTTACAACACGAATAGGGCATAATCAAATATTTTATATGGTTTCCGTACAAATAAATCCTTAGTCATAGTGCATCACCAGCTTTACTATGCCGTTTGTGCACTCAGTATTCGAAAAACCTGTAGACCAGATCACTACTCACTGCTCACAATATCATTAAAAAAAAAAAAAAAAAAAAAAAAAAGTTTTTGAAATTTCGCGTGAGATCGAACACGAGTCATTTTTTACTTAAGCATCTATTCTGCTGATAATTTTTCTCTAAAATTGGTTTGAGCTCGTCAGTCACAACTAAAAATCTGTTCGAATGTTCAACGGAAGATTTATTCAACATTTTAATATAGACCTCGGTTATCTGTCGATAAATATTTAATTCTTGGGGGTTGCCGAAGTGCAAGAGCCATGCCCTGGAGGATCAAATTTATGACAGCATATTAATCACAGACTAGTTGATAACAGCCCACTAGGAATATGTAGTACGACGATAACAGCCCACTCCAGCCTCTGTACATAAAGTTTGTTTGGTCGGTTTATTTTTAATTTAAAAAAAAAAAAAAAAAAAAAAAAAAAAAAACATTATATTAAGAAATCCAAACTTGACGATATATATTTTTTAACACGTTTCAAATCTACGTATATAAACACAACGCAACCACTGCAGGTTGTTGCTAGTGTCCGATTTCTGCAAAGTGGCTAATCAGATAACTTCGCAGCTAATCATACTAAAGCATTCTTAACTTTTAGAATGACAGTCGTGAATCTGTAGATATTCAAATGATATTATTTTTTCTTTAATGTTTTCATTGTTTTAGATAATTGTTTAAATTTCTAATTTATCAAAGCGCAATATATCTGAGACCATTTCTTCATTTGTAAATAATCTGTTATGTGTTGTTAATCAAGACATAGTTGCTCAATTTAATTAAGTTCTAACCACATTCATCTTTAAAGACAGAAAAAAAAGGTTTTTTTTCTGTACATTAATATATCCATGTCTAGTACATTAATATATCTAGTACATTAATATATATATCTAGTACATTAATATATCCATGGTATTCACATTTATGACAGTTTATATCATATTTAGATATTTACCACAATAATTTACCAGATTTTATTCCCTTTAAAAACTATCATAAGTAATAAAATATTGTTCGCAAATTGCACAATTTTTGAAGCAATTAAATCTAATATTTTTAAATTATGTATACGAAATCTCTTAACTGATAATTTAGTTTAAAAATTAAGTTTAATCCTTTATTATATTCTCTACAAAGCATCCATCATGTAGTCATGTTAGAGATAAATTATAATTCATTTTGCATAATAAATGCAAGCTGTAAATTTAATATAACGTCTACTGCGTATATGTTGTTATCATTAGTAGTCTATCAACATAGCGCTATTCAAATAATGAATGGAAACTGAATCTTCAGTAGTTACGTCATTAAAGTGCTACAGACAAGCATTTCTTTTCATATAACTGATATGAATTAAATTTTTCCATGCATATTTGCTTTTCGCATTTTAACTACTTTTATTTTTTCAGGTTTTTTTTATTTTATTTATTTTATTTATTTATTTATTTATTTTTTATTTATTTATTTATTTATTTATTTTTTGTAAGTCGATAAAATGTTTTTGAATTTATCAACACGAATTCCAGTGAAAAATAAACGAGATGCATATTATTTTACAATATTATACATCACATTTGAAATTTGAAATTTACATTAAATCCCTTGTATGTAATATTACTTAGTAGAATACGCGCTAAAATTTACTGTACATGTTATATTCAAGAGCATATTATATGAGATTAAAATTTTAAATGAGATATCACTAACTTAATCCAGTAGTAAATATTCTTTAATTATTTACAAAAGCTTCTGCAAGAAAATTTCTTGATTCTAAAGAAATATATAAGTAAATATGAATCAAAAGTTTCGTACATTGCATGTGCCTGGTGGTATCTTATTTTCAAAAGGTTTTGTAACTGTATGGAGGGGGGTATACTTTTAAAATTTCTTAATTTGTATGCAGGTGTTTCGTATAGTTTTCATAAAATTCGAGCAAACAAGAAAATAATGTATGTATATGTATGGCAAGAGCTAGCTAATCCTCGACGGTAGTTTCAGGGTTCCATGCACACCCATCTCGTTGTTTTCTTTCCTTTTTTATTTCCCGTGCATCTTCTAAATCATGTTAGTTTTTTTTTTAAGCTATTGTATAGCTTTTATCGCGGGCTTTGAGCGCGGCGACCGAATCAGAAAATTCCGTAACGAAAAAAAAAACCTAACACAGTTCGGCAGACTTCGGTAGACTTCGGCTGTACGAAGCTCGCACGAATCGAGACGAGCTGCTCCGAAATCGGACGAATACGTAAGCAGCTGTTTGTGAGAAAGTATATAGGTGTATAGGTATCTATCATTTACGTGCAACAGTGAATAGCTGTACGCGTACAATTTGTGTATAAAGTGTCTTTAATATGAATAAACAAAGTGCATTTATTTGTGTATAAAGTGTTTTTAATATGAATAAACAAAGTGCATTTATTAATGAAGAAAGTGATGAAAAAATAGTGAAAGAAAATGAGTGAGTACTCTATATACATACATTTTATTATTATCACAAATGCAGTATTTTTTAACACGCTTTTATTAGCTTCACCTGTTTGTATGTATGTATGTATGTTTGTATGTATGTTTGTTTGTTTGTTTGTTTGTAACTTCTCTGGGAGCAAACAAAAAAATTATATTGTGAAATAAAATCTTTTTGTAAAAAAATAGAACCGACTCCAAAAAGCAACTACTATTAAAAAAAAATTGTATGAAATGAAACTAAATTGCGCCAAAAAGTATAAAATAATTTCCTTCGCCAAACAACCTATAACACTACAATTAATCATAACTTTTGAAGTCGGCGCAAAATTAAATAAAATTTAATTAGTTTTTAAAGGTTTATTTTTAGATTGGTAGCAACAAATGCTGTCGTCTCGAATGATCCATTTTCATGTTTCCTTTAGTATTGTATTCACTGTATACAATTGGTCCATTGGTAGCATCTACACAGAACAGTGGACATTTTTCACAATGCAGAATTTATGTTTCTACGAAGTTAGAGTTTTCTTTGCAAATTTGGTATAACTTTGATAACTATCATCCTTGGTGGCTTTTGGATTTGGCGTTGAAAACGTATTGCAAAAATATACACGCAAGATGTATATTTTCATAATACATTTTGTACGAAGTATTGTTTCATATTCTTGATTACTCTCTTAATATACCTTATCAAATTAATCATGATATCCCAAAGAAATTAAATATGTTTGCCAGATAATTTTGCGATTTTTCTTTCACCAAGGACGTCAGATACCAGCATCTTCGCCAACTTTTGCTGCTTATGAAATCTTATTTGTTTTCTTGAATCAAAATAGTTTTCGGCTGCGTTTTGCAGGTGACAATGTGAGATGTGTAGTTTGAATAGGATTCGATTTTTGTATTGAATAAAGGTATCAATTTTTATTTAATTTTGCGCCGACTTCAAAAGTTATGATTAATTGTAGTGTTATAGGTTGTTTGGCGAAGGAAATTATTTTATACTTTTTGGCGCAATTTAGTTTCATTTCATACAATTTTTAAGCTATTGCATAGCTTTTATCGCGGGCTTTGAGCGCGGCGACCGAATCAAGAAATTCCGTAACGAAAATAAACCTAACACAGTTCGGCAGACTTCGGCAGACAGTCAGTTCGGCAGACTTCGGCACGGCGTTTGTGTGCGTGCGACTAGACGTATGCGTGTAGACTAGCTGCTAACTGCTCATAACTGATTCTATCTCTTTTAGACACAATGCTAGGTGAGACAGCGTGTTTTTTGGCCGCGTCCACGAGTGAGTTCGAGCCCGCGACTAGTTGAACCTTATCGTGTATGTATATGGTACGACTGTACGAAGTTCGCACGGATCGAGACGAGCTGCTCCGAAATCGGACGAATACGTAAGCAGCTGTTTGTGAGAAAGTATATAGGTGTATAGGTATCTATCATCTATGTACAACAGTGAATAGTACAGCAGTGCGTAAAATTTGTGCATAAAGTGTTTTAAATATGAATAAACAAAGTGCATTTATTAAAATCCCCCCAAGGCACAATTTTGACATGAGTCCCCTCCCCAAGGCACAACTTTGACATGAGTCCCCACCAAGGAACAACTTTGACAAGAGTCCCCTCCCCAAGGCACAACTTTGACATGAGTCCCCCCCCAAGGCACAACTTTGACATGAATCCCCCCCAAGGCACAACTTTGACATGAGTCCCCCCCCCAAGGCACAACTTTGACATGAGTCCCCCCACCCCCAGAACTTGAATTATTATCAAAGAAAAAAAAAATACTGCATAAATAAAATAAATAAATAATTATAATTGCATAAGTTGATAAAAAATGCTATGCAATAGCTTTACCGCGGCAGTCCCCGAGTGCCACACGTATTTTTTTTTTTTTTTTTTATAAACTTGCCATTCCGCGATTTTTCCCTCGCCATTGTCTGTGGACTTTTTAATTGGTTTCTCGCTTATTCCGCATTTGAATATGTTGTTGTACATATGCATAATACGTTTTAGTAACTGTTATATATAATTTTGGATTATACATACAAATCTGCAATTAAAAATTAGCCCTTCAGAGAGGTGGCCTTTTAATAGAAGTCGTTCGAAAAATGATATTTTTCGAACTTAAATGAATGTTTTCTCCTGCATAACTGTGTAGATTTGCACTCGTTTTATTCATACTATTTCGTATTTCGGTACCAGTTAAATTGTTTTATATCCATGATGTCGTTTTACGCAAATTTCTCTATATAAGTTGTATTTGCATTCAAAGCCATATTGCACATGCAAAGAGTGTGTATAAGCGAGGAATAGACACATGAATACAGGACAAGAAATAAAAACGTTTTGAGCATGAATTTTGTTTTTTGTTTTTCGGACATATTTAAAGTTATGAGAACATGAATATATAAAAAGTATAAAATTATGGCTAATGTTGAGGAGTCCAAAATGAAGTACTATGAGTGACATGCGACCGTCTTTGATTTTTATTTAAAATAAATATTAATACATTTGGAAAGGGCATCTTAAGGATTATTTTTAAACAAAATTCATATATATATTTCTTAATGTATATTTTACATATCTCTGATTTACTTGACTCCAAGCGTAATAAATTAAAAATCGATTGTCATAAGACGTTTTCAAATAATTACTGAATATATATATATATATATATATATATATATATATATATATATATATATATATATATATATATATATATATATATATATATATATATATATATATATATATATATATACATATAGATAGATAGATAGATTATTATTATTATTATTAATGACTTTTACTATACTGTAAAATGATTGTAAATTTATTAAAAGCTTATTTAAAAATATTCAGTGAATAAACTTTTACATTTGTTAATAACTCGTATTAATCAGAGGTACTATATTATATCAAACTACAATATCGTTAACTAGAGAAATTATATATGCATTATATTAAAACTGCTCATTTTGCAGTAACTCAGTCAGATGAATATTAAATCGCTAAGAACTTTATATGATTATTTCCTCTCAGAACATACTTTATTTCCATTGTGTAAAAATATTCTTAAAGTTGTTTATTATTGTGAAAACGTTGATACTTTTTATTTATTGATTTTTTTTTTTTTTTTTTTTTTGTACTGTTTTTCGTGCATTTATTTTTATTTTCATTTATTTTTTGTTTTGATAAGTATTAATGTCTAGGAAAGATATACAAAAACTGTCTTTTAAAATATCATTAAATTTTAAAGGAATATTAAATCGCTAAGAACTTTATAATTTTTTTATGATTGTTTACTCTCAGAACATACTTTATTTCCTTTGTGTAAAAATATACTTAAAGTTCTTTATTATTGTGAAAGCACTGGTACTTTTTTTTTTTTTTTTTTTTTTTTTGTTAAGTATTAATTTCTTGGAAATAATAATAATTTATTTTTCCGTATACGTATTTAAAAAAAAAAAAATAATAATAATCCGATATTTAAATTTGTGTCTGCTAATATTAGGATTTTTTAAATCATAAAATCCTTTTAAATATTAAAAAAGAAAGAATTAAAAGAGATTGTTTGCAAATTTTACGTTTTTCTTTCTTTCTTTCTTTTTTTCCATGTTTAGTTACTATCAAAAAAAAAAAAAAAAAAAACTTTTTAAAAATTGAGGAAAAACGACTATTTTTTTTTAAATAAATTTATTTGATTAATTATTTAAAATATAACATATTTGTATGTATTTTCATGAAAATATTCCTAATAAAGAAAATTTTTTTAATTAAAAATCAAAATTTTACTATTACATATGGCTAGTTGTGCTTTTAGGTTGTATTTTTCTATTTAAGTGAGTTTTAGTAATAACAGAAAATGATATACCGGGTGTTTCAAATTGTTTGATTGGAAGACTATATTTGAAACTAATGTTAATTATATTAAATTTCTAATTAGAAAAAATGTTTTTTTAGTATGATATACAGTAGCATTTCTTGCCACTTATCTTAAAATGTATCGTACATATATGTATATATACATATTAGGGTGTCCCTTAAATAAGTTTTTTTTTTTTAAACCCGATATGCATACCGTCTAATTTTTTTTCTATTTGAACCTAAGCACTTTTATGCAAAACATTAGATCTCAAGGATAATGTTAATACGTGCAGAATTGATGCGAAAATGCTATTATAGAAATTAGTAAATCGTAATATATATATAGTTAACGGGTGCCGAATTGACGGAAAAATCCTAATATCGATACTAGGATTTTCCCGTCAATTCGGCACGTAATAACATTATCCCAGAGAGCTGATAATTTACCAAATTGTGTTTATGGCCATATATATATATATATATATATATATAATATATATATATATATATATATATATATATATATATATATATATATATATATATATATATATATATATATATATATATATATATATATATAATGTGGTGTGTCACTCACACGACTTTCTCTTACCCTGAAATTTAATGTTGGAGATTAAGGGTTTAAAATAACGAGTTCTGTTATGAAAACCTATTTTAAAACAATTCAAATTAGACTTCTAAAGAGTTTTAAATGATAATTAGTTCTGTGTGAGTTGACTATCGCTCCACGAAAACCCCCCGTTTCATTACTGCACATACACTTATATAGAATTTAAATTTGCTATTAAAATTAAAATTTCACTTAAAATTATTCAGACAATTTTCATACGCAACATTCCTTGAAACCTATCAATCTTGATCAAACTTTTCCAGCCACAAATGCATATTAATTTCAAAATACAACATTTGGATCTCCAAAAATTATTCGTTTTTAAGTTACTCTAAGAGACACAAGCAAAAATGAAACGTTAAAAAACTTGACTTCGGTAAACAGGAAGCCTCAAAACTTGTAAATATGCAAAAAATAGATTAAATACAGGATGTTCGCACATTTTTTAGACGATTTTATTTCGCAGTAAGAAAAAATCGTTTGCATGGAGAATTTTATTTTCACAACAGTTATATTTTTGGAAGTTTTTTTTATCTTCTGATATTTATAATTTTTGCTTAGATGCAAAAATGCGCTTTTAAAATGGCAGTGGATGGAAGGATAGGTTTCCACTCTTTCCAAAGATAGTTTTTAGTGAAATCGTTATGAAAAGCATTTATCAGGAGAAAAATGGGAAAATGTTGCAACAACAGATGAATCTTGGGTCTATTTAAGTGGTTGCAATAAAAAAAGATCAATTTATTATCACAAAAGTGGAGAAAAAAAATTGCTACATGGCTCAAAGCATCAAAAGAGAGTTTTTCTAAAGGATTTATAATTGCCACTGGTTTTTTCATACAAGCGCAAGATAAAAGCAAAAAAATGTGACAAAAATGTCAAAATCAACTCTAAATACTCTCAAAAACATATTTTAATTCCAATTTTTAAAAATGAAAATCCAGATCTTTATTCACAATGCTATCAATCCGTTGAACTGTATCAAGACAAAACAAGCAGCCACACATCGCAATCCGCAATTGCTTTTCTAGAAAAAAAAATGGAACAAAAAATGGGAATTAAAACCATACCCTTCACTGACATCCCTGCTAAATCTTCTGATGTATCACTGTTGGATTTTTGTGCTTTTCGACTCTTAAAATCAACATTATCCAAACACCGACCTACAACGCTTTGTGGACTCTGGAAAGCCGTTCAAGAGGAGTAGAAAAATATACCTCTTACGATATTATAAAAAGCATTATTATCATAGAAATTATGATGTAGAATGTTAGTTAAGAACAAGGGTTAACAACAATCAAACGGAACAACAATCAAAGGGTTAGTTAACAACAATCAAACTGAACAAATAAAACACGAAATATGAGAGAAATTGCTTCAGTACACTCCATCAAAGTCGTCTAAAAAATGTGCGAACAGCCTCTGTACATGCATTATATACCACTTACATTATATACCACATATCTATGAGGAATTCATTTCAATTACTGGGCAGCTTTCCTGGGCATAGTAAAATACCATATCAAAGCACTTCTACTAACAATAAAAAAAGAATGTTATTGCTTAACTATTTGCAGTCCTGTATATCTTTTGAAGATAATGTACAGACCACATGTTGCACCTAAATATAATCCTATAGTATTAATACACGGCACAACCTGAAATACACATCCATCAATTTTCAGCCATTGTTGCACTATAATCAACTACTTTTGTGTAGCCCTTGTAAACGAATAATGAATGATTACCCTACCATATTCTACATGACACATGTTTTTACGCATACAAAGAATATACATCCATTTAATTTTGTTTAGTGCAGTCTAAAGAGGTTAAATTCTACTTACATGCAATTTCCCCCATAGACGTAATGTATTTGAATACTCTTGAGTGTCCCTGTACACGTACCATTTGCTTCATCTCAACAAAAAGAATAGTATAGCATCCCTATATCATAAACATTTAGAATACCAAGTTTGGACTTTTTGATACTATTTGTTCTTGAGATATGCTGATAATAGGCCCACAGACACACAGACAGACACACACATACACACACACACGCACCAACTACTAAAAACATGATTTTTGGATTCAAGGGACCTCAGAGTGTGTAAATATAACAAAAACCTTCGTTCGAAAATTTGACCCTAAAAAAACTTTCTCAACCTTATGGGTAAGAGAAAGTAAAAAATAGAGTGTATGCGTATCGGATATATATATATTTCAAAGAAGAAAAAAAAAATCTTCTTTTTTAATGGACTCTCTAATATTTATATATATCCCTACATTAAAAAAATGTAAGACGAATTTATAATTCTTTAGAATACATTTATAAAATTACTTTTAAAACAGAGAAAAGCTTGAATTAAAGAATATGATAGAAAAGATAGAAAAATATTACAAAATCCCCCCCCCCCAAAAAAAAAAAAAAAAAAAAAAAAAAAAAAAAAAACTACTCCGAAAATAAACCTTCCTGGATCCGATCATGAGGTGAAAAATAATGATTTTCTAAATATAATGGCATACCAGTAATAAAACAATGATGATGCCCTAATATTTCCCGGTTTAAATCGTATTTAACTATTGCGAAAAATGATTTTGCTAATCCAGAAAGCACTTTCAGATAAGACTGTCTTATTTTCATTTGTCTAAGCTGAAATTTTGCAGGCATGTTTAACTTCAACTACAACGTATGGTGAAGTAGAAATGGACTTGAATTAGAAGGGAGGAGGATGGGACAACAAATATAGCAATATATATATATATATATAATTTTTAACGTCCTTTTGCTGCTGTATCGGAGATTTTTGTACATTTAAAAAAAAAAGTGTCTTTTAAGTTAATTTTATATTTTATTTGGCAATTTTTCCTCTTTTTGTCTTTGTCTGTATCAGAATTATATATGTTAATAATTTCTAATCGTATAATATTATTAAGAACAAGTATATTATCAATTCTCAGTCAAACATAGAGATGACTGAATTTTATGCAAATTGTTTCGTTAATGCCTCAGTATGAAATACAAACGTTTTATTACATGAGAACATGGTGATTTCAGTTATTTGTTTTTATCCGTTAAAGAAGAACAGCATTTTTTCCCCAATATAAGTAGTGTATGGGTATCATTGATATCAAAATGTATTGTCAGTTTTCCAATTTAGTTTTAACAGAGTTCAGAAAATTAATTTAATTGTTAATAATCTCTAAATTACTTATTTTTGTTTTCTTAATATACTCTTTTACTTAAAATGCGTTCGTAAATATAAAGAATATTTAATCAATATAATTTAAGTTATGCATGTTTTTATTCATACAAGACAATGGTCAAATACTAAAATAGAAAAAAAAATATATATATATATATATATACTGTATTTATGAAGCAGAAAAGATTAAAATGTTTTAGCTCAGTTTAGTAGAATAATGTATAATTGTAATTACATTTGGTTCTGAGTAATAAGTCATGAATGTTTCTTAAACTTTAAATTTTGGCAGAAAGAAAGCAAATAAGCAAAAGTCATTAGTAGGTTTAAAAGAGTATTGTTTGCTCTACAAGATAGCGTATTTGAGATTTCTCTTTTATGGGTACATGTTTAGATCATTAAAAGGCATTGCCACGTGAAATAAAATAAACATTTCGACACCATTTTATTTTTACATTTAATCAAGGTGTTATGTCCTACAAACATGTACATAAATATTGCGCTGTGAAGAAAGAACGAGCATTGCTTCAAAGTACTGCACGGAGCTGTTTTTCCATCTTCAAGAATAGAAAATTTAACCTCAAGGACGGACCACGGTCTTACTGGTAAGTTGAATTCTAAGAATACCGATGGAATTAAAATTTTCACGAAAAACCACGTACAACTTTGAGGAAATTGGTAGAGCAGATGAATATTGCTGATCAAAATATAGTAAACCATCCTCATTTTTTTGTGCAAGTTTCAGAAGTTCGGTGCTTGGATGCCCCACACTGGCAAAAACAACAACAAACTATATTAATAAAGCTTCAAAATCAACTGAATTAAGACCTCAGTGCAACCTAATCCCACATAAACTCCATATGTCTATTTGATCGCTTGCAAACGCTTTGCGTGGATTATCATTTAATAATAATGTTGAATTGAGGATTTTGTTAAATAATTATTTTGAATTAAGACCAGATATTTATATCACCGAAGCATCGACAAACTGATTGATCGATAAGAAAATGGCGTAAACAACGGAGAGTATATTATTCATTATTGTTTTGTAATTTTTAATGTACAGTATGAAAAAAGGGTTATGACGTATTCTACAACTCCATATGAAATAAATTTTATAACATAAATGTAAAATTAACGTAACACATTACAAAGTTTTAAATATCTTAATCTCTTTATAATAGGTATTATAAATGCCAATAATATCTCTTGGATCGTTTAATGTCATAATTTAATTTTAGATTCCTTCTCAATACTATTTTTTTAATTAATAATCAAAAGAAAATAATTGAGAAATTTAGTTGTAATTCTGTTAGAAATTACACTGAGTAACTAATATTAGCATAAAAATTTTGTTTAGAAACAATAAAATATTTAAACTTTTGGAAAGAAATATTTGAAAATGAGAAATTCACTTAATGCGGCCATTATTTATAATAATACATAGAGAGGCTAGATAAGAATTCTTTCTATTTTTCTTGAGGAAGCATGAGGAGAATAAATAAATACCATTTTATCGACGAATATATTTTCGTAAGAATATATAAGTTATAAACTAAAAAACAATGAACGCACGGTGCATAATTTTCTAAAATAAAAATAAGCAAAATATACTTAATATTTATAAGATAGTGTTCTAAATAGCTTCATAAATAACTGCATAGTTATTTTGGAAAATATAATAATATTTTTATTTAATTGTAAAAAAAAAAAAAAAAAAAAAAAAAAAATGTACACAAAAATATTGAAATAATGTTTATCTCTGAGATTAATTTTTTCTTAATGTGTGAAACTTTTATCAAATATTTTAGATTTTTATAAACAGTATTTGGTACATTAACGATTCAGTGATTAAGTAAATGTTAAAGTAAAAAATTCTAAACCTCGTGAAAACTGGTACACTGTTAGACATGGTTTCTTAAAAATGTGCTAAATTCTCTCAAAATAGCTCCGAAACAATATATATACTTAAATTTGGAAACTCATGTACTCATTTCTGAGTATACTGACATGTCAAATATGGGGATATTTGGATTCTTATTGGTCAACCCCATTTTTGAGCATGCCAATGTACTTACAAATTAGTACATGAGTTTTCAAATTTAAGTATATATTGTTTCGGAGCTATTTTGAGACAATTTAGCTCATTTTTAAGAAACAATTTTTAACAATATATACTGAGGGGGAAAAAATGCTGTATAAATCTATATAATAATGACATCTACTCGTCTAAATGTACAAAAATTTTATCAACATAGCCAGGCTACAGAAACTGAAAATACAGTCTTCCCATTAACGGGGAAATTGTAGCATACCAGTGCCACCTATTTACCGATAAGTTTCCAAAATAAATCGAAAATAGTTTATCACAATGGCTATTGGCTATCCCAAATATAAAAATTTTTGCACACTGTATAAATCCAGATATAACACTTCCTGAAAATGGTAAAAAAAATATAGCATAACAGCTACACTTGTAGTGAGATGTATAATAAAGATTATTTCACACCAATTCAAGAAAGTCTAATTAAATGCATTAGTTTTTTTAAAATTCAATTCAATACTCCGTGAGTTACAGTGCCCACATTTGTTTTGCAGTACAAACAAACATACGTAGTTATGTAGGGAGATGTAAATTTAGAAGCAAAATTTTTCTAAAAATGGAAAAAAAAAAAACGCGTTCAAGACATCTCAAAACGAGAACAAATTAGCAAATAGAAAACTGGAAGTAGTAAATTTCACGAATCAAATAAATATTCTTATGCATATAAAAGAAAGTAAAAAAAAAAAAAGTCAAAAGATATATTTTTGTGATATAATTTTATTCCCAGTATAATATACAATAAAATAATAGTATACAATAATAATATATAATAAAATACCGAGTGAAATATACCCAGTTTAATACAATATATATATATATATATATTTTGCAATTTTCTTCGTATGAATAAAGAGAAATTCATATTAAAAACATAAGCATTATATGATTGTTAATTTAAAAATTGGCAATTTTCATTTGCGTCATACATTTTTTGCTATTCGACGTATTTGTTTTTGTTCCTAATGTTAGTATTATTTAGTAGAAATAATTTTTCTCAATATTTTAGTGTCAATAACGTTTACTCTGATGTTCATGTGTCGATATTCTAGCTCGAAGTTACACATGTCTCATTTTTTTTTCTTTTTCTTCATTACGGTAATTAAATTTTATGATTAATTATTTTTTTGATTTTAATTTGATAATAACTAACACATTTTGGGACAAGATTCGTCTTCTATTGCTGTATAATAAGGTAATATTTGAATATTAGTTTTAATTAGTTGAAACATTTCAAGTTTGAGAAATTGTTCTTGATTGAATAGGTAAGAGAAGATAATAGATATATGTAGGAGAATACATGTATTGGAAAATTAGGGCATATGGAAATGGATAATATATGTTTGGAATACCATAGGGCAAAATTCTGAAAAAAATTCTCGGGCTTAACAGTGTGCTTTGGTATATCCTTTGAATATCAGTGATCTGGGCGAATGATCACTATCTCCCCATCCAAAGAGTGTCTTGCTTAGCATACTGTTGCGTACTTGGGGGTTCGTGAGTTGTCCGAGAATGAAAGGCCAAATTTACAAAAATTCAGTAATTTATTCACAGAAAGTTCCAGAAAAATACAGGTCTATAAACGAAATATCAGCTTCAATTCAAACAGTACACACAGCTTAAACAACAGCTGTCAATAGCAAATCCACAGTACAAACTGTATAGAAATAACACTTAAAGCAAGTCTCTTTCAAAGAGGCTCAATGCACTGCAACATTGACAGAAGCTGATCTCAGACTGAACTGAACTAACTCGCCTTGGCGAAGAAAACAGGC